>VWYP01011684.1:55131-159820 GCA_013400435.1 Pycnonotus jocosus
CCGGGTGCCCGCCCGCCGGCGCGGAGGCTGCGCGGCTCCGGCTCCGCCGCTCACTCCGCCTCGACCATCGCCGCCGCTGCTCCGCTCCTCCCGGGCTCGGCACCCGAAATTTTCTCTCTTCCCGGTATTCCGACCGCCGCTATACAACAAAAGCTTTCTCTTTACCAAGACAGTAGTAATACGTCCCAGGGTAAACCGGATGTGAAATAGGCTGTGACTTCATGCCAGAGAGATTTTATTTTAGAAAGGAAGGTGGTACCAAGCTCTCATCTAGAGACCAATCCGCCCATTTTTTATATGCAGCACAATTTAACTTCCAATGCTCTCGCCCTAATCCCCTTCTCTCTGGCTGCAGACTCAAATCCTTCTACAATCTGCAGCATTATTATTACTGGGGGGGAGGCTGCGCGGCCGGGGGAGGCTGCGCTGAGCATCTTTAGACACTTGCAGTTTACAAAACAGTCTATTTTAAGGGTCGTGCATTAAAAATATAACCGATCCGCGTTAGCGTTCAACCTTTGATGGAATATTTAGTCGCGGCATAAATATGAATGAAGGCTGGCCAGGGGTGTAGAGGATGCAGCACTACGCGCGTGTGCCCATAGCCTGTGTGTACCTATAGGGACCCGGCGGCAGAGCACGGCTGGGAGCAGACGGGCACAGAGATGCTGTGCAATACTAATTAAACGCAGGTAACGCGCATTTTGGGCGAGACCAGCAGGAAACCAGCTCCAGGAGCAGGCGGCTCTCCCCCACTCCCACACGCCGGTGGTCGGGCAGGTGCCACGTTTGCCCGGCGCGGTCCTGGGGCTCGGCCGAGGGCTGTGCCCGGGGGCTGCCAGCCCCTGCCCGCTGTCCTGCTGTCCCTCGGGGCCCCTCTGGGCAGCGGAGCCGGGACATTGCCCGCAGAGCCCGCGGAGCACCCGGCTGGGTCCCGCGGCGGGGGCGGCTTCGGCCCTGCCCTGCCCCACCCGCCGTGCCCGGGTCCTGCCCCACAACAACGTCACTTGAACCCCTGGCCAGACCTCCCCCCCCGGATGGGAACGAGCCCGGCGGGCGCCAGCACTTGAGCGGAGAAACAGGGAGAAAGTTGGATGCATCAGGTCCGGAGAGGTGCCGGTGTGCGGGGGAGCGCTGGCAGCGCTCACCTGCCCGGCACAGGTTCTCTATCGTGCTTGAGCTCCCGGCGCCTTTCACCGCCTCCAGCCTTCTGCAGATACCAGACACTGCTGCCACGAGCACAGCGTGGTCAGCTGCCCCTGCTCTGGTTAATGTAAAGATAAAAGGAAATCCTTCTTCAACAGTATCTCTTCCTTATAAAGCACTACCAGCATCTGTGGGGTGAAAAAAAAAAATCCTTATATCATATGCACCTACTGGATTTGAAATACTATCTGCTTTCCCTCTTCTCTTAACGCCATCACTGATTCAGTTTCTCTTCCCTCCTATGCTGCTGCTCCAAGGGAGAGCAAAATCCATATATCTTGTCAGAGATAACCTGAATATCTTATATTACAGTTAAACTATCTGTTGAAAGCTTTATCCAGATTTTTAAATGAAATATTGCACATCCTCATGAAATGCATGATCTGTTTGTCTCTTGTAACAGCACAAGAAGGTTTTGATTTGACCCAAGAAACCAATGACATTCATAGCTAAGGCTGGCAATAACTTCCAAGGTGGCAATCATTTTGGATAAGTGCCTGATATAACAGTCTAAACACTGCAATGATTTCCCTAAGCACAAGAAAATTGAAATTTTGTTTATCCAAGTCCCCTAGTGCACCAAGTTACCCAGTCATTATGATCAGCACTGAATAGCCACAGGTTATTTTAAAGGCTTGCAATGGACTTTTTGTTTGTTTCTTGGCATTTCCAATATAGCTTGTCTCATTTTGATTCAAGGCTGCTAGCAGTGTACAGAAAAGTTGGGAATAGAAAAACCTACCCACCTCCCAAAGAAATTATAAGTAGTGACTTTTCAAATTACTACTGCATAGACACAGTGGCTAGAGGGGTTTTTTTCAAATATGCAATGTTTTCACCTCCATTTGCTCTTAGCTAACACAATTTACTATGGTTTTGTTCTTCCACTGAAGCACAAGAGAGCTTTGCTTAAGCAACAAGTAAACTGAGGTCCTCACCTGAGTTTACAAAAGCAACACAATGGATTTTTATTAAGGTACATGGACATTTTGTGGCTGTAAAACCACTGAGATTCCTTCCCCTGTCAAAAAGGTATTAATTACATTCTTAAAATGACCTTAAACTATTTTTTCTAGGTTAATAATTTATGTTTGCAAAAAAGAAATAAATATTCAACATAGTTTTGATATTTCGTTTTATCTTTCATTACTCATGAACAAAGATCTTGTAAGTATATTTGCTCTTTGTGTGTGTCTGTGATAGATGGCTGGACAGAAAGATGGGCTGAAAAGTGGGTGATTGAATGGACAGGGATTCATGCACCTCTGTGCACAAAAATCTGAGCAACTGGAAAGCTGAAGCAGTTTCAGAGCCATAGCCTTGCATCCTATAGTTTTCTTGACTTATTTTAATTTGTATATAAACAATGGCAACTAGTTTTAGTTTACTAAAGTGTCAAGGGTTACACATGATGTTCTTTGCCTTTTTGCCTCCATGGACACAACTGCTGTGTGCCAAAGGATTCTATGTTTTCCTGAGTTCTCACTGGGTGAAAGTATTGACCTAAAATTGGAAGTTTGCTCATTCTCTCTCTAATTCGCATCTGCTCAGAAAGTAGGACATGGCTGAGATTCCTGTCCATCAGTGCTCACATGTAACCCAGATTTTATCTTTTCCTTTCAAAAGCTGTTATTGCAGTTATCATGTCATTCCATAGTAAACGCTAAAAATATTTGGATGTAATCAAACAAATAGGTTGTTTTATGATGGATCATGCTACCAAAACAACTGCCTTAAAAATATAAAAGCAAATACAAATTGTTTCTACCAGCAAAAATGCTCTTTTGAAGGAAAAAAGCTAAGTGTCTTGCAATTCTTACTTTTTCTCTTTTCCATCTGAATTCCACTGACCTAATCCAAGCACGACTAGGAGTAATGCACGTATCAAATAAGTCCATCTGTGGATTTCAGGCACCTGACTAAAGAGAATGTCTTTGAGAATCTCAAGCTATACATAGGAATGTGCATAGTACCAGTGGGTCTTAGAGTCATGTGATTTCATTCTTGAACAAATTGTTCAAATGAGAAAGGAAAGATGCCTTTGAGCATCCAGGTAACTCAGTAGTAGGGGATGTGCATCTCTGCAGTTTCACAGTCACACTTGGAAAAGGAAGATGTCAGGCAGATGTGGTTTTTTTTCAAGCCAGCTTTATCACTTCACAAAGTTTTCAAAAAGAGTTTGTCTTTCATGTAATACAGGAATGTAGAGTTATGTCCTTTAAAAACAATGTTATTAAATACAACCAGTCAGCCAAATCAAGCCTGACACAGCTCTGTGCAATGCTTTGAACCCTGATGTTAGTGCAAGTGATTAGTAGCAGTGAAGTTAAAGCAATTGAATCCTAATTTGGTAAAATATATTTGTTAAATGATGGATTAAAATTGACATAGAGAAAGATTTTCAGCGTAGTTAGAACTTCTTTTTCTTTTAAATTTCTAGTAAGCACTTTTTGAAATCTGGCCTATTCATTTGGTATATATACATATACATATATATATATATATAGTATTTAAATAGGTCACCTGGAATGAATATATTTTTTCAGTCTTGTGGGTTTTATATTTTTCTTTGTGTAGGCAAAACATACATATGTTTTATTTTAGTTTAGGAATATATAAAACAACTGAAATTCCACAGCAGAATGCTTTGACACAATGTGTCCTGAATAGCCAAGGGATTTGAATAAAGCAAATGAAACTCAGAGATTTACTGGCATACAGCAGATCAGATGAAGAATTAAAACAGAAAGACCATCTGCTCCAAAGCTTTGAGCTCTGTTATTTACAAGTCCTGCTCGTGTGATTAAATGGAAATATTTTGTAAAATATATGACTCCAATTTGATTTCTAATTTAATGTGTTTCAGTAATATATCAAAGCACAGTTGTTAACCCTTTAGTAGACATAACAAAATTCAATGGCCTAACTTTTCCTCCCCTTTAATTTACAGCCACAGTAAAGAAAATAGGACACATACTTGTCACTTAGTGGTGGATTTTTGTAAAAGGCAAGTGATGATATATAAAAAAAGTTCACTCACTTTATGCCTCTTCCATTTTAAAATAAGGTTTTATTCATCATCTCTTTCCTCTTCAGAAAATTAGTAGATAGAGAAAAAAGAGTAGAAACCTTCAGGGGAATGCAACTGAGAATCTTCATGAAAACAAGTTGCACTGTTTTCAAAGAGTCAGTCTCACAATGTCCATCAAAGACATGTGACTGCTCTTTCTAGAACTGTGTTGAAAATTGGAAGTAGCACTTCTTTGAACAAATTATCTATTAAAAATGGAATAAAGAGATAAAATAGCTGATGCCCAGAAACTTAGAGAGGATGATTGTCTCTTGAGTTTTAAAGCCTTTAAGTACAGTATTTCAAACAAAAATCCCAGTTGCTGACAAGTTTCTCAGATTTTCTAATCCACAGAGGCAACAGTTAATTACGCCTTGCCATGCTATTGCCAAACATCACCCCAAAGTTTAATCTCTACAGCCAAAAATGGGGGGTTATTTCCTAAATAATAATAGGATTTCTTGTTTGATGTCAGAAAGGAAGAATGAGATATTAATCTATTTTCTAAAAAACCTATTGTGGAATTTACCAAAAACTACCAAAAAGAACAAAAGTCACAACTGGGAGCTTTTGGGGATTACAGAGGACTTGAAATCCAGTGGTGGTCATTGATGAGATCTTTGTCAGGAGCTTTTCCTCCAACAGCTGGGTTGATCTGCAGTGGGGAATACAGGCACCATATGGGGTTATCTCTGGCACTCTCACTGCTGCTGCTGAGCTGAACTCTTGACCAGAGATCTGCAGCCTCCTGGAGCTGTCACTGTACAAGATCAGCTGTCCTAAACAAGGCAGAACACAAGGAGAGGACTCCTGGCATGGAGTGTCAATCAGTTATACTCCAAAAATGAGTAAATAATTTTGTTGTTTACTGTCCTTCCTGCTCTGCAGATGGAAGAAAATATTTATTTAGGACTCAGATCTCAGACTGATGACTTGCAGTTTGATGTGCTTAATGACAGTTCATGTTCCTATGGACCAATGAACTCACCTGTATTTTCATATTTTCTCAAGTAACAATATTGATCTGCAATGATGATTTTTCCCTAAAGCTGGATAAGACAAACATCTATGAAAGGAGAAGTTCTGGATTATTCAAAATTCTTGAAGGTCTATGCTACTTTCCTTTAAAAAAGTTATCAAACCATACAATGTTTAGTGCATGAAGAAGCCCTTGATACTGATTATTTGAGGATCAGGAAAATTAGTGACTATGAAAGGAATAGGGGTAAACTGGAAGAAATATTTACAGAAATAAGAAAACAATAAAATATATTTTTAAAAATTAACAAAAAAACCTTAAGAAAAACTTCAGTTCACCTGTCCTTCTAGAAATACTTGCCTTTGATTGAACTAAAAGATGTAGTGGGAATATCTCAATCTATATTCAGATAGATGCTTAAAACACGTTTTAATCCATCCCCTTTCAGCCAAACATTTCAGAATCCACTTCAGGCCATGGGTCATAAATATGCTTAAACTTAAATGTGTCCCTCAAGGCTGAATTGTGCTGCTTTGCTGCTTTGGAAGCCAAATACCCTGCTGACTTCTCAGGTGACCTCAGACACATTTACTTTCTCTCCTTGTCTAGGTGCCTTTATCTGGACTGAGAAGGTGCAACTTGTGAAGTTCAGCTAGCCCAGAAGCCTGTAGATTTCAGTGGGTTCCGTGGATGTTCAGTGCTAAGCTGGAATTTAGGTGGTTTTGAAGTGACAAAGGTTTGTGAAGCAAAGGCAATGCACACATTGCCCTGCCAGGGCTGGATCCCACCCCAGTGTTTGTGTCCCCCATTCCTCCTACTCCAATCCCTTCCTCTCTTCCTAGAGATGGGCACAAGGAGACCTGGCACCTGTCAGATGATTTTGTCTTCCAGTTGGGAGCACCATATGCTTCCTGGTGTCCCTGCATGGAGCTCTGCTTGCACAGCTGCAGGGCCCTGGCAGAGCTCCCCTGCATGCACAGTCCTGCCCTAGAGGTGCAAGGCTCTTGCAGAAGCAGCCACATGAATATTTAAGTGATATTCACATTTTCAAATTTAATTTTTGCATGACCTGCTTAGTGCTAAAAATCCAAGGGTAGTGAGGGATAGCAAATGGAGATGGGGAATACACTGGGACAATCATTAATAACGGGATGACAGTTGTGTAGCCCATGCTTAGCTTTTGCATTCATCTCTTTTATAGTCCTTATCCAAAAGAGAACTCTTCTTCATTTTCCTCCAATTTTAAAATTATTTATGTTTAGCTTTATACCTGCTGAAATTACGTGGGCAAAACCTGTGTAATTATCAGAGAACAGCTGTGCTGGAAAATTGAAGCTCCAGGTGTTAGTGGCAGACATTTCCAGGCAATTGAAGAGCAGAGTATGGTAGAGGGAAGGTTTTCTTCTGCCCAGGGCTCCTTGTTTCTAAGAAACATTCTAAGGTTTCTCCTGATTTATTTTCTGGTTTGTGTTGCTTGTTTTTTGCTGTTACAGATTAAATAATGATTTATTTGTTTTGAATTTCCTTGCAGAGCCCCTGATGTTAGGCAGAACTGAAATTTTGATGTTAGCTTGAGAGCTGCTTGATGAACTTTTAAATTTTTTTTCTTGCTCATTGAACCACAGTGATTCAACTGCAACTTCTATTCTATCTATTTAATTCCCAGAAAAATATCTCACGGTTGTTATATTTATATGGAAAGCTTTGCAACATCAAATCTGCATTTGCCATAGTTTGCATGGATGCTTATATTATACTAGGAAATTATTGTTTTCAACCAGAAGCAGACAAAACAATCACTGGGCTGTGGAGTCAAAACCCCAAACAATTGAAAATCAATATTTTTTGGACATTATTAATGAATGTAAATATTAGTTGGAATTGAAACTCTTTTATAGTCTAATTCTGCCCTTTATTCTAAGGGAGAGCTCTACCAGTACAATATCTGAAGGTCTCTGACAATCCAAGATGATCCAGGTGATGTTTTTGAATGCCATCAATAGTTTTTCACTGTTGAATAGTATATTTTGTAGGTGTAAGGATGAGCTGCCCAGTACATGTAAGTGGCCCAGCTGAGTTGAGTTCACCTGGGTTGTTACACCTTGATCTGCTCCCTGCCCACCACCCTGTTCAAACAAACTGGGCACTGATTTAAGCAGGGAGGTGAGATGTGAAATTAGCCAAGTTCATATGGAGCCATAGTCAGCATCCATAGTCTTTACTTGCTGCTTTCAGATAAACTCTAATATTTACCAAGTCTTTGCTGCAGGGATGTTGGTGTGCGTTTTTACCTCTTTTGAGATTCCATGTCCCAATATCAATTTGGTTTTGGTTTAGAATTTAATCTGTTGCTTATGAAAATTAGGAAATGTGCCTGCACAGAAACAGGGCCTCCTAGGTCAGTACTGGTTCCCTAAAAAGGATTATTGAGCCTTTTGTCTTTTTTACTGCTGCCAATCAAGAGCAAAGCAATCAAAATCTGAAGAATATTTGGGTTAACAGTTACTGGTATGACTGGGAGGGAAGCCACTTTTTCACTTGTGTTCTGCTGTGGGGACAAGAGGTCTGTATTTTTGAGAGTAACTTGCTGGCAGGGTTATGGACCCATCCTCTTGATTGCCATGGTCTGCTCTTAGCAAAGAAAATGAGACTGCACAGGCTTTGGACAACACAATGTTATTATTCACAGTATTTCAGAGACTGACAAAAAGGTTATCCTGACTTTTTCATTTTGTGGTAACCACTAAAGCAGTAAGTTGTCCATTTTCAAAGTAAAACAGTTTTTCAGGTTATTAAAGCCAGGGTTCATCTAACCCATCTTCAGCTGTGATTAATTAGAACCTTAAAAGCCTCATGTAGACACCATTTGTAATTGACAAAAAAATGAGTTGTGCCCTCACAATATCAATAAACATTTAACTAAAATGTACTTGCATAAATATAATAAAAGTCTGTAAAGTCAGACCTATAAAATATTGCTTCTGTTTTGTGGCAGCTTTGGTGGGTTGCACTTTTTACACTTTTTAAATTTATATCTCATCAATTGAGAGTTTGAAGACAAGTATCCAATACAGCATTTTGGTACTGAGCAGTGTGTGATGCCTTGGCCATTGTTTCCTGCATCATCAGATTTGATTATTGTTCTGCAAAGGATTTTCAGTGGGGTCCTAGTACCAGTCCCATTTTTTGTTCCCTGCTCTATGCTGGCATTTTTATGTGTATTATTAGGAGAAACTAGGTCAATCATGCAGATTAATTGAGCAAGTACAGTTGAGCAGTTTGTGCAAAACTCCTTTAATTTCTTGGGGTTCATTTTTTTTTAAAAAATACCAAAAAGTATCTTTTACAAACATGGACTGCCTCAAAAATTATTTAAACCAACAAAGTGAAATACTCAGAGTGGTTGGCTCATCTTCTCCAGCAAGTCAAGGAATTTACAGTTGTGTAGCCCATCCTGCACCTCACTCCCATTTCCTGTGAGAGACAGAGCTGCCAGTTCCCTCTGTCACAGAAAGACTGAAGAAGCAGAATTATGGGTTGTGGGGTGACTGGAAGGAGCCAGAATTGATATCTCCAGTCGTTATCACTGTGTCAGTAGGTCATGAGGACCTGGGTATCCATTCAACAGCAGAATAAGGAACTTTCAATACACCTTCAACAGTGTAGAGTATTATCAGGAATAAAATATAAAGCAATCTTTGAAAGCGAGGAAATTATCTAGCTTTTTCTCTATCAACATTTATGTACCTAATTAAAAATTATTTGTGTGATTTAGAATGCCATCCCCCTGTGGGCTGTTCCACAGTGTTCTAGTGAGGGTTGTGAGGATGTAGAAGTTTGGATTCCCTTATCTTTCATTGATCTCATTGGAAATATAAAGAAAATACTTTGGTTTTTTTGAATAAAACAACCCCCCCAGCAGCTTCAACACCTGAAAATAAATATCTCTTTAGAAATGGTCAACAAATGCTGTGCAAATACCAAGCCTTAAGCCTGTTAGCAGTGACACTGAATTCACCAAGACTGCCTACTGTATATTCCTGTGCCTTTTGAAATAGAAGCTCGACATTTTTAAAAGGTTTCTCTCATGTTCAGTGTAGGATTTTGCTTTGAGAGCCATCTCCCCTCCAATCCATTGACAGAGCTTTTTATCAATGATGAGATGGCTTCTCTCACTGCCTGTAAAATCACTGAAATGTCAACTGCTGCAAGAAAAGAAAATGAAAGCCAATAATGTCTATTTTAATGTTTATATAGGAAGCACTAGCCCTTTCAATACTATGGCTGCATTTAATTAAACAATTCAAATGGTGAAAAAATACAACATAGTTTACTCCTCAGCAAATTAATGTACAAGGACCTATTCTCAAAAAAAAAAAAAATCTGCTAATGACACTGCTTAGTAGAACATTTCATTAAAATGTTTCTTGACCTCCAGAAGATTTTATAGAGCAATATGCTGCAAGCAGGAGATGCCTCACCAACTGCTTTTCATACATTTGAAACCTAATCAAAGCAAACATTTACTGAAAAACAGTCTTGGGTTGACACAAAGCTCAAGTGGCCATTTTCATGTGTAATATGGCAGGGGGGTCATGTATAAAATTTCTTTAACTTTGCCTTCTAGGTCATTTACTGTATGTGGGCGAACTTAGGGAAAAATATTTACTAGTACAAAGTCAGTATAAAACAGCAAGTGCCAAAAGCACAAGATTAGAAGCCTAGTTTTGAGAGGTCTTTAGTGAAGAAACACAGGTTATATGATTTCACAACTCTCAACCTCTTTTATTTCTTCTGTAAGTTTTGATTTATTCAAAATATGATAAAAAATTAGAAAAAAGTATGGAAACTAAATAAAATTGCTGTTATATAGGGAACAATACTGGTCTCAACAATGAAAGGAAAGAAAATTCTGTTTGGAAAAAGTATGCTAAAATTGGCTAATAACTTAGAGTATTGTTTATCCAAATAGATTTTTTACTGAGTTGTAAGGAGAGACAGTTTTTATCATTAAGGTGAATGAATGCATTCATTTCAGTATGCCAAGTCAACACCTTTAGAGAAACTTCTTTGACAGAAAAGCTTTTTAAAGACCACTGCAATGAAGAATGACTGACAACATGGAGCAGCACAGAAGGGACCTCATTAGTTTTTTGCAGGAGGAAGAAACTGGAAAGCTAAAGCTCTCAGAGGGCAAGAGTCAGCCAATGTAACAAGGAAGTGCTTCTCAGATTGTGTCTGTTCACCCACTATACAGCAACCACTGCAGCTGAAATTCAAGTGAGAGGTGTCTGAAGGTACTGCAGAGAAATGTGAAATATGTTTGTGAGATGTCCAATCCTCACAAAATTATCTGCTAAAGAATTCAACATAAAAATGCAAAGGTGCAGACAGAGCTGTCCTGATAATGAGTAAGAAGCAAATACCTTTTGAGTGTGAGGTGTCCTTGTTTGATGGCAATGATGGCATGGTGGTAAAAATTAAATATCAATATCAGGTGCTCTTATGTCACACATACAGTAGGAATAATTGGAAGGCTTTTTTATGCTGTAGTTTGGAAGCTGTGCTTTACAGTAGGTAGTGAAACTATAAAGCAATAGCAAGGATTCAGAACTGAACAGGCATTTCAGGTAATTCTACTCAATTTGCATTAAAATTCAGGAAAAAAAAAATAAGGAAACAAACCACCATAGAACAAAATTTATGTTGAAGCTCTTTAAATTTGCTGGAAAATATGCTGGATTCTTCCATTATTATAACCACATAAGGGAGTTTTTCCAGTGAAGTTATGGGGACAGGCAATTCATAGAAATGCACAACAGGCAAGCTCCCTTCAACTTGTCTTGCTGCAACAAAATGTGGAGAATTGAAAGTCAGAGCTATGAAACACTGTCAAATTTGTATTGGGAAAAAATATTGCACCACTATTAATGGGTCTGGTCTTGAACTTTGCATCCATCATTTTTGTAAGCCAGAATGTTTGTTAAATTCCTCTACAGAAACTGCTCTTTAAAAGAGCATTAACATTATGTAATTTTAATACATGCATTATATGCTCAATTCCTAGTCTTAATCTCCCAGCACCATTCTTCAGCTATTTATATGTTTAGTTAAATAACTTCTTATACAGGGCTAGAGATGTAGTGACTGTATGCCATGGATGACTTATGGAAGCAATTTCATATTCTAAACATTTATTTATATTGCAACATTTTTCATCAACTCAGATTTTGCTGTTGTTTGCTTGGAATAGAAACTACCCACAAACCAGCAAGTAAATCAAGATTTCTGAAATTCAGTGTCATGGCACATGATAATTGATGTTTAGCCATTACAAAGGATCAAGACCTTATTCTTGGCCTGGTTTTGATGGTGTAACTATAGTTGCACTTATATCTCATGGCCTAGGTTATTAAGGATCTCTCTAAATCAAAGCTTGGGGAGCTCAGTAAGTTTGATTTATCTTGGATGCTCATTAGGCAGAAAATGGGTATGAACTTGCTCTTAATGAATGCAGTTGTAAGTGTCATTTCTGCCTCGGCCTTTTATGTGCATTTCCAGAGTCTCGAGTTGGTATTCTGAGGAATTAATATATTGACTTGCTGGGGATATTGGCACTTGTCTTGCTGCCACTTCAAAGCCCCTTTCAAGACTCTTCAGAAGATTAGCACCAGGCAGGAGTAGACAGATAAACTACCCTTCCAAGGAAAAATGTGAGTGTCTTTTAGGAGCAGCTTTGCAAGTTTTGTGATTGTTTTGGGGTTTTTTTGGGTTTTTTTGGTAAGACTATCAAGAGGAGTATAAAAACACACACACTCAAAATATCTTAATTTTCAGTGTCTCCAGGATTTCAAGTCCTATCTCATAAACAACACAAGCTCCAGCATTAAGTCAATCCTTACTTCTTCCAGCAAAATAATTATCCTGCATCTACACTTTACAAACACAGCTTTTGATCAACCACCTAATAAAATAAATTTAAAAGGAAATACATGAGTTTATAAAACAAATTCTTTGCAATCTATATTCATTCTTTTTAATACAAGAGAAAAAAAATTTAAAAGAATCTCTTCTTTTCATTCTTCCTATCAGGACCACACCAGCTGACATTCACATCCAGTCAATAAAGTCAGTAGGCAGAACAAAGTGCAGGAACTGATAGAAAATATGAAACTTTGTTTCACTGTGTTGCTTTTGTAATACAGCTTTTAAAGTCCTTCACGAAAACGTTCAAGCCATAAACTATAATATTTCAGTGTCTGACAACACAGGAGTGTTGTGTGAGCCCCTGGCTGAGGAGCTGACACAGCTGGGTGCAGTTGCAGTTTTGTGATGGTGGCTTAAAAACGGCTCAGCTCCCTCTTTCCAGGGGTCAAGCATGGAGCATTTTGAAGGACAGCCTCCACTGGGGTCAGGCAGCACTCTGAGAACTATTTCACACTTTAATGAAATCTGGAGTGCAGGTGTATCCTTAGCCTCTGCATCCCCAAGCCTTAATACTGTACCATCAGGGACCTAAGGGGAGCAGGTTTTTCCTAAGCAACTCCCTGCCTTATGCCCAGGGCCGTGTTTCTTGTTTGAAGTTTAGCAGTGGAGGGCATGCTCTGAGATCCTTTTTGTAGGGTTAAAAATATGGTTCTAGATTAATGTCAGCACCATATTTCTAACATTTCCTTCTCTCTCTAACTTTAAGCAATGCACTAATACCAAGCTTTTGTGAAAAATTATATTCTCTGTTAGGTTCTTCTTTTGCTGACCTGCTTACACATAATCACAGCGAAACTGGGTTTTCTTGGCAGATGGTAATATTCAGATTAAAAAAACATATATCCATTCATCCCCCCCTCAAACAAATAAAACCCCAATGCCTAAAGATAAGGCCCAGATCTCCTAGGTGTTCTGGCAGCAGATGCCTCCAGCAGTGCTGGGGCTCACCAGCCTTATCTCAGAGATGCTGTTGACAACAACATTTAATGTAATACCTCTCAGTCTTGAAAACTTTCCAACCAATTAGGTCACCAACACAACTGAAACCAAGAAGAAAATTGTTCACTGATATCAAAGGCAGAAAGATTTGGCTGATTTATTTTTACCCTGCTTAAAATATGAAGTCCTCCAAGACTATGTGTGAGGGCACTGTAATGTAATTGAATCCATTTTGAGGAGAAGATATTGGTAACAAAGGTGCTGGGAAAAGATTTTCATATGCAAAAGGACATCTTAAAAATATACTTTATTTTTTAAGTCTTTTTAGACCTTCCAGTTGGGAATACTTGTATACACTGGCTAAATATACAGCAGAAATTGTAGCAGGTCTGGATGTGATTGTGTAAACTGAGTACCAAAAGTAGCCTATGGCCATGCTTTAAACAGACTATCAAGATTGCTACTTTATTTAGGGTCTGTTAGATATAAATACTGAAATAAAATCTGAATGCATAATTTTGGTTGAGTAAATTTTTAAATGTCTCAGAGATTCTCCATTATTGTTAAAGTTCCATTAACATAATTTTAAAAAATCTTGCATGTATCATTATAGATTATAAACCCTATTCTGTTTATAAACTTAAAATTTAAGGACAATGTTTACAGCACAAAAGCATAACAATATTAAGTGGAAAAATACCCTTAAAATAGTCAAACTCACATTTTTACTGATACATTCTGTTTGTAGATGTTGTGGTTTGACACTGGCCCAACGCCAGGCACCCTTGAAAGCTGCTTGCTCACAATCGCCTGCCACAGCAGGGGAGAGGAGAGGAAAAAAGGTTAACAAAGGGTTCATGAGTTGAGATAAGGACTGAGAGAAACACTTCAAGGGCAAAAGAGGCTCAGCTTAGAGGTGCAAAGTGAATTTACTACTAAAAGAATCAGAGGAGGTTAATGAGAAGCAAAATAAGCCCTTAAACCCAACTTTTTTCTTCCTTCCTTTCCACCAACAGTGCAGGGGACATGGTGTGGGGGTTCTGCTCAGTTTGTCACCAAGGGTTTCTTCTGCTGCTCCAGGAGAGGAGTCCTTCCCCTCTGAGGCCATGGAGTCTCTCCCACGGGAAAGTTCTCCGTGAACTTGTCCAGCCTGGCTCCAATCTCGTGAGCAGCAGCCAAACCACACCTGCTGCCAACGTGAGCTCCCCCCAGGGCAGACAGAGCTCCCAAACTGCTGCAGCCTGGGTCTCTCTTTCCATGGGATGCAGCCTCCAAGGACAGGCTGCTCCAGCCTGGGAGCAGGGTCCCCTCTCCACTGGGTCACCACTGGGTCACCACTGGGTCACCACTGGGTCACAGCCTCCTCCAGGTCCCACCACAGCCTGCAGAGGAANATCTCTGTGGATCCCCAGGGGCTGTGGGTGGATCTCTGTGGATCCCCAGGGGCTGCAGGGTCTCAGCTGCTCCCCCATGGTCTCACCAGGGCTGCAGAGGAATCTCAGCTCTGGCCCCTGGAGCAGCTCCTGCCCTCATCCACTGCCCTTGGTGTCTCCAGGTTGTTTCCCTCACATTTCCTCACCTCCCTCTCTTCTCTGGGTAGGAATAAAACTGTCTGTGTCCACTTTGTTTTGATTTTCTTCTCAAATCTGCCATCACAGAGGCATCACCAGCCTCTCTCACTGTCCCAGCCCTGGCCAGCAGCCTGTCCATCCTCAGAGCCATCAGGGGTTGCCTCTGCTGGACATGGTGGAAGCTTCCAGAAGCTTCCCACAGGAGCCACCTCTGTTTCAGCCCCCCACTATCAAAAACCAGGCCATGCAAAACCAACACAGCTGAAAAAATTGATCAGGTATGGTTTCAAGAGGTTTTAAGAAAACTTGGCATTTAGTTTAAACCAAGTCTCCATTACCTCTGAATTACTTTAATTAGTGTTTCTTTCAGAATTAGTAAAATGTCATTTAATTTTATTTTCATTATGCAACTTTTTATGTCATATTAATGTAAAAAATGGAGGAGTATTCTGATATCAGAGTGATTTCTATCACTCTATCCAGTAAGGTTTCTTTGGGGGTTTACTCTAAGGATCGTAGCATAACAAATATACTGGGGTCCCAGGTAAGAAATCACAGGTTGTAGTAGAAATAATGTACTTTAAAAGAGGTTAATTACAATGAGGAAATGTCAGGAAATAAAATATTTCTTGTAATTTTCTTACATTTTAGTCCTGAAGAACATTTTTAAAATACAGTAAAGTGTGACTAAGTATTTTCAGAACTAATCTCTCGTACCAGAGTAATGTTATTCAAAATAAAAGAAAAAGTCTTGCAGATATTAATGTCATTGGTCTAATCACACAATTAAAGATGCTGAAATGCATATAGGTTTTTCAGGATGAGATGCAAACGACCTAATAAATAGATTGAAATTGGGCTGCCTATAATTAAACCAAAACAGAAGTCTTTAAGTGCTTCCCAATTTTAGTCAATGGCCAGGTAGAAGTGTTCAATTTGGGTACAAAATACTTATTGCTTGATTCTCTGATTATAGAGTAGGATAATTAGAGACTGATGAATGATTTATTAGTTCTCTTAAAATATATACCACCACTTCCATTTTAGCTTCTACTCCTGTTCACTTGCTGAGCTAAGTATAGATTTGAAGGTCTGAGGGCTTTGCCACAGATTGTATTGTCTATATTTATAATAGTTTTAAAAGTATATCAGCCAGTATTTTAAAAGGTATTTTACATTAAGGTTGTGTTGCTTTCTCTGTCAGTCTCATTCCTATTCTGTGCTCAGCACAATAAAGTCCAGGCACTGTGAGTGGGGAAGCAGCAAACACCTACAGTGTCCTGATGATTTCCATCTGCTCCTGCTGTGGCTCCAGCTGTGCTGGCTGGGGCAGCAGAGCAGGCCCTGGAGGGGGGCAAAGCCTTCTTGTGCTCCTGAGACTCTTGGTGGCTGGGCTGGATTCAGTGCTGTGCAGCTTGGGATGCCCATGCTCTGGGCTTGTGAGAGCCACTCGCTCACCTCCAGACTGAGCTGGGGCCAGGGTGGGTCAGAAAGTGAAATCTTTCCAAACTAATCACCAATATAGCCCCACTCTCCTTTGGCCTTCACCCCAAAGCATGCAACTTAAAGAATGTAAATAGTCCCAGTTAGTTCAGAGGAGCTGACACTTAAGTATTTTATTAAACTGAAGCATCAGCCTGGATCTTTTGTCTTTCATTGTCTTGCATTGTTTCTGTTTATGTAATAGATAATTTTAATTTCTCAACTCCTCTATGCAGTGTCAAAGATAAATGGCAAATATAAAATTCATAGGGATTGTGTAAAGGATTCTAAATATTTCAAATTGTAGTTAAGATCTAACAGAATATAATCCATACTGTATGACAAAGTAAGAAATGGCTATTTCTGCTGGGATGAAATTTTAGCAGCTCAAATCCAGTTGTGTCATTACATGAAATTGTAGATTCTGTTGTAGAATTGTGCATTTAAAAGAAATATATATATTTAGGATAGTCTTGGTCAATATCTGCTCTTTGAAGCAGATGTGGACCTGCAGGGTGCATGTACACAGAATCACAGAATTGTTGGGGTTGGAAGGGACCTCTGGAGATTGTCCAATCCAAGGGAGGGTCACCCAGAGCAGGTGACACAGGAACTCATCTAGGTAAGTTTTGAATCTCCAGAGATGAGACATTCAAAACATATGTATGTAAATGCAGCAATATAAATGTATATATGTTGGCCTCATTTAATATTTTTTAATAATTGAAAGCAAACTGATATGAATATCTGATCTGTAGCCATGATTACTGAACAATAAAAATAATTATTATAAATTAATAGTAATAGCTACAGGTCACAGTTTTATTTGTCTTTAACAAGAAAGCCTTGGCAGCAGAACCTAATTATGAAGTCTCTTCTCAGTGTAAGAAAAGAGTATAACAACCTCTGATATGTTAAAGTCAGCAGTGGGTCTGAACCTATCCAGAGACTGTAGTTTGTATGGTGAAATCTGAAAGGATCTGGCAAGTGATTTGGGCACTTGAAGGTTATTAATTAGGACATAAAGCCTATAAACAGAGCCAATAAATTTCCTCTTCCTGTTTCTTCCAAGTAGAGAGTAACATCCAGCAGGAGTACTTGAAGCCTGCTCTAATGTCATGTGTATCCATCAGAACACCAACATCCTGTGTCCTGATTTTGAAAGGATGGCAGAGAGCTGCATCCCAGGGCTGGCAGAGCCCAGAGCCCCCTGGCAGGGGGTGCCTGGTCTGTCCTGGGTCCAGAGCAGCAGAGAGAGGGCACAAGGCAGGGGCCTCAGCCTGGAGCAACCTCTGCTCCATAAACAGGCAGAGGGGCTGGCTGCAAACTCACACGAGTTGATGGAGAGGGTCTAAAAATGTCCTGACTCTGAATGCATTGCACAGGGGGAGGAATAACAGGGGATCTGTTTTGCTGAGAACTGCTTTATTTTAAGCATATTTTAAGGAGAAGGCAAAGCCACTTAGACCAACTCTCACGGAGTGCCCTTGCTGGAAATGTTTCTGCTTTTCAGAAGGGGATGCTGTGCATGCTAATATGCTGGTGCAGAGCTCAGCTGGGGGAGCTGGGTAAAGCAGAAGAGTAAAGACCTTGTAGAGAGGTTATCCTCCTGCAGGAACAAGCCCTCTGAAAGTACCTGCCATTTGGGGCAGCCTGATACATTGAGAAAGAGAGATTTGCTCTCCAGAAGCCTCTCCCTAAGCTCCAGGGAAAAGTAATTTCTAGCAGGGATGATGAGGCAGTATCCAGGAAGGAGTGTGCTCTGTTGGAGATGGGGAAATCAATCCTGCCTTGGGTTTGGTGGTGGGATTCTAAGGAAGGCTGGCAGAGCCCCTGAGAGCCCTCTGGCAGAGCTGGTGCTTGTGTGCAGTGTCTGAGAGCTGGGCTGGAGGATCCGGCTGGAGCTGACGCCTGCTCAGACAGGGAATTTCTGTTTCTCTGTTAGGAAGGTATTTAAATTCACTTGGCAGTCTAAGCACAGTTCTCTGTGAAAGAGGTTTACTGCTGAAGGTTATGCTGTGCTTTTCACTTAGTCACAGAGTTTTAAGTGTTAGAGTTCTGGAGAGTAAAACTACAAGTAATTTCTACTGACCACGGTCCACTAGAAACTGTTAACTGGATTCTTTTTAGGTGGGGATAGTTTATCACAGTTCTGCTAATCTGTTCTGCAGACAGGAGAAAGTGTTGCAGCACCTTGATTTCTTTACTACATAGCAAATATATTCTACCTCACCTATTTTTTTTCTTTAATTTAATCTTATTTTATATTAGAAGGGGAGCACAGTTTCTAATCACCCATCTCAGTTGTCAAACATCTCTGCACGGAGTGAGAGAGAATAGAGAAAGCTGTGAATGGCATTATGGCAAATATGCTACAGGCATTGTTTTAAGATGGAGGCCATTTTGACAAGTAAGGATATATTTTTGCACAGTGTTTATAATTAATTAATTACAGTACAGCCTAATCTCCATTGAAATACATAAAGTGAGGGAAATGACAAAAAATTTCCACATTAACCTCAGGAAAGAAAGTATTTGTACTAAAATGCATTTCCATTTTCTTTTTATTTGAGAGTTATGATTTTTGGTGAATAACATTTCTCTTTACTCCAAAAAGATATTAAAGCAATAAGGAAAATGGAATCTTGGATTGGAAAATTCGTCACCTCTAAGAATAAAACTTCCCTTTGAAAATGGGAACGTTAATTATTAATCACCTCCAGACACTGTGTCCCAGAGGTTCTATGAGTTTTTCTTTATTTGATTATATACATTTTTGACTGATTAACCATTTTTTTTGATTCTTCTGAGTCATAAATTAAGGCACTTACTGATTAATGTGGAATTTATCAAGTGTAGGACAGCCTCTTGTGACAAAGTTTAAAAAGCAGAGAAATAACAGGAACTGTTGCATTTAAAAATGTTGAAAACATAGTTTTTATGGAATTTTATTCTATTTCTCTTCATGCCTATACGAAGGCTGAAATTTTCCAGGCAGAGTCAGGTTTCCTTTTCTTAGTTCCTCTGGTTTTGTTTAAAGAAATTGAGGATAAAGAGAAGAATTTTTTCACTCTACCCCAGGTTGTTTGAGGGTCTCTTAGTTTTCTATTTGATGTTGTCCTGCCCTGCAAGCAACACCCTTTATTGCAGCTGGAAAGGACAGCACTGATGGTTTTCACAGCTGCATTAAGCACCACAATGGGCTGTGCATGACCACAGGAGTTGTTTCCAGGTAACTAAAGCTGCTGCTGCAGGAATGCTGATGGAGGTGGATGTGCTCAGCTCCCTCTTTGCTTTGCATATCAAACTTCTCTGCTTTATGCCCTAAGTCTGGCTCATAATTTAAGCAGTAAGTTGTCAAATACTGAAAACATTAAATACACTGCTCTGTGGGCTTGTGCTTGTGTCCAAGATTTTTTCAGTAGGAATCCAATAAAGCAAATATAAAAGAAGTTCTACATGGTTTTGTTTCTTTTTCTTTCTAGATTTTCACATATATTATGATTTTATCCTGGAATGCAAGGTTTCCTCAGGTCTGTCCTTAATTCAGTAGATGATGGCTGCCAAAAACTTCTAAAAAGGGAAAAGTTGTGAGATTGATCACCTCCACTATCTGTGCCTTGAGTTTGTGAAATTCAGAGTGGGAGCATTATTGGGCTTTTCAGGGTCAACTGGCTGGCCCTGTCATTGGCAGAAAGGATCTCTGTTAAGAGATTTGGGGAAAGATTTAGTTGTTGTTCAATTTATAGCAGCTGTCAGGACCTTATCAGTCAGGGTTGGCTCAATAGACTGCAGAAGCTGGAGAAGCTCTGACATAATCCTGTCCCAAACCTACCTTACAGAGCTGAAAATCATAAGGAAAGGATTCCCACTAGAGACAGATTCATAAAAAAGAACAGCTTTTAACTGGAGAACGTATTTACTTCCTTAGCTGGGTGTAGGATTTGGACATTTTATTGAGCTGTGAGATTAAGGTCAGATAAATTGATCTGACTTCTACAGGAGCAGGTAGGAAGTGAGACACACAAAATACCACAACTCTGTTAGTTAAATCAGCATAACAAGCAGTAGTGGTCAGTAATAAACATATCAGAAAAGCAGCTGTGGTTCAAATCATTCTTGCTCTGATTCTGCTCTGTCTTCTCTGGATTTATTGCATGCAGGGGCACAGAGAAGCACAGAAGGAAGCTTTCTTTTACTGCAGCATTTTCTTTGAGTGTTAAATCATTTCAGAATAAACAGCAATGACTGAAGTGACTGAAATGACTGAAGTGAATGTAGTCTGCTAAAGAATTTTGCACTAATGATTTCTACAAAGGGAACTCAGCCTTGTTAAAAAGTATATGAACAGTAAGAGGCAATTCTAAAGCCCTCTGATGTCAATTGAAGCCTTTCTATCTCAGAAACTCATATATGTTTGCTTTAGAAAAGCAGCTTCTCTACAGTGGAATGCTCACAGCAATTTCAAAACCAGCAAAGCAATTAGTTTTCTTAGGCTGGGGTTGCTGAGGCTGTGTAAAAAGACAAAATAGGAGATATCTAAGCAATGGCTTGGGAGGAGGATGGAATAAGGGTCTTTTACAGTGGAAAATCAACTTTAGCTTTCAAATCTCTCAATGGATCTTAGTAACCTCCAGTCTAGCAGCAAAAGCATTAGAATCACACTAAATTTGCCATATGATAATGATCTATATAGTATTTTATCTATCTTGTTCACTTATAATAAGTTATAAGACAATAGTTCACTTTAATTCCTACAAGAAATGAAAAATGAATAAATGTTTTAATAAATATAGCCTTTTGTGCTGAAATAACTTTACATGAAGTTATCTTTCCTCAGTCTTTCCAGGGACCATATTACAACTTTAAACATATTGTAGGCTTTTCACTATTTTTATACTGGGCTTCTAGAAATGATCCTGAAGATAAAATTGGTTTTCCATAGCATATAATACATATTGTACATAAGGCCAGTACTTTAAATTCAATGGCCAAATTCATCTAGTCTTTTTTACCTGTCCTAAATGAGCACAGTTTTGCCCAGACAAGAAACAGGGAATAATTTTCTTTATTCTTCGTTCAGAGAACATAATTAATCCCTATTGTGTAAGGGGACACAATGCAACTGGATATTCCTGCTTCTTTTTTTCTTTTTTTTTTTTTTTTTTTTTTTTTTTTTTTTTTTTTTTCTGGGTGACCCATCCAATGAACCCATTAGCCAAAGACCCCACTTTGTGACTGCCTGTGAATCATGATGTACCTAAAATGCACGAGAAGGCTTCAAGGAACTGCGCTTATTCCTGGGAGAAACAAATTACCAGAAATGTATTAATGGCTGAAGCTATAATAGAACAGACAATTCTTGAGACAGAAGGAAGTCTTCTACCCTGATATTGGGAATTAGCAGAATAAAGGAGCTTGTCTCATGATACTCAGTGTTCAAAAACAGTTATTAAAATACTCATTTTTGATCTGTCTGATAACTTTTTTCATACATTAAAACTTCAGGTATGCACTAGACTGAAACTGAAGATGGAATGGCAAGGAATTATTCCTCACCAAATTTTAACTCCCTACCAAAAAGGTGCCTGCATCTGAGCTGCTCAGCCAGACTTCCTCACATTTCTCATTTCCAGGGTATAATTTTTGTCTGCTGTTTCAGACAATTGCCCCACTGTGGGACTGGTTGTACCCAGAAAAAAACCTAACCCGCTTCTCCCCTGTGTCCTTAAAGGAGTCCCAATTCCCTGGTGAATTGGAGCTGCTGACAGTGTCTGACACCAGATGAGATTGCCCCTGCCCAGGAAAGAGTGTTCACCCCAAGAGTGGCACTGCAGCCCTTCTGCCATAGGAGCAAACCTTCTGCTGAATAAAGGCAGATGAAGATTTTGTAATGCTCAGAGATGATGGCAATAGAACTTCTTTTTTAAAAAAAGTTGTTGCCCAAGGCAAGCTTTTATTAACATTTTGTCTCTTAGTTCAGTTCAGTGAGTAAATTCATTGCTCATGGCTTACAAAGAAGCTACTACAATAGATGTTACTGCCTCCCCTCTCCCAGAGCTGCCTGAACAAAAGGCCTCTGTGATGCTCATGGCCATGTCTCCCAAAAGGCCCACCTTCCCCAGCTGACACAGAAGGTTCAGTGTGCAGCACATCTGCTGAGCCACAATGGCTCATGGCAGTGAGGACAGGAGTAACTAAACTGGGAATTGGCTTCTGCTGCATGCTACTAAACACAAGAATTGAAATCTGGATTTTTCTCTTCACAATAACAAATGGTTTGGGGTTTTTTTGCTGATACACCATTTTTAGCTGGAGAGTTTAGAAGATCCCAAGTGTTATGCTTTCCACTTCTTTAATGTAAGATATTACATAATGTATTTGCCTGTCATGCCCTTGGAAGAGGACTCCTTGTTCATTGATTGTTTACACAAAACAGAAATGCACAAGTCCCTGACAATAAGAATCTGGCTAATTACTGTGACATTTGCAGAAGTAATCATGGATTACAGAAGGGCAGGTAGAGACTGAGCTCAAACTTCCCAGTTATACAATATCAATGCACCCAGCAGAACCAGAACTTAGGGGGAAATATTCCAAGTAGTCCAACTTCTGTACAGTTTTTGAAGATCTCTGTAAATTTGTGACTCTTCACCTCCTAGTTAGCTGTGAAAGGGTTAGCTTTTTCCCTAGCATCTCCTCACCTTATTCATTTTAGTCAGTCCTCTGGATGCAGCTTGGACTTGACACTGGGTCTCACTGAATCCTAGCTGATCAGTGTTGTAGCAATATGCAAAATATAACCACAGACCTGCAGTTCTCACATCTTCTCACATGTGTGAGCTTCACAAAATATCAATAGGTCACTGGTGATGATCTGCCCTGCCCCTCTATTTAAGTAGAATGAGCAAAGGGATAATGTTTGTCATATAAAAATTCTCAGGGAACTGAAAAGTCTGTCTTTAAGTCATCCTTTCCCTGGGTTGTTGAGATATGTAGCTCTAGAAACATGCTCATGTGTATGAGCTCAACATATTAGTAGTTAATTTTCTTGTTCTAGACTGAACACAAAATCTCTGAGTAATTAATGCTCTTGTATTAACTTCATGGAGTTTTTGAAAGATAAGTTTTGACTGAGTATTGAACTATAGCTCTGACTCACTCAGAACCTCAAACACTGAATCCCTGCTTTTAAACTGGACTGAAATATGAATAGAACTCAGCCCATATCTAATATTTGAATAGCAGTGGTAGCATTAGGTCAGTTCTCCCACTGGCACTCTTGGCAGAACAAGAGGGCTGACACACAATGCTTCTTCATAAATGCATAGCAGCAGATAATAGAAATTCAACACCTCCAAGAGATGACCTGAGAAAGGTGATCAGTATTTCTTTATTACAAGCTTGTCTTGAGTCTTGGAAATTTGAGAGTTTGAGATTATTTTATTCCTGCTTCCATTGTGCCGTTCTAACAGTTGATTTAACCTAGTCATGACTTGATTTTTGTCCCTGTACAATGAGTGCAAAAATTGAAACAAACTTCACAAAGATGTTAATAGAGTTAATGCAAGATGGGAGTTCTGATTTTTCCCCATTTTTCCCCCAAGAGTCTGGCACTGTCACTAGGCAGGGATAGTATTTTCCCCTTTATAAAGGACTGAGCCCTCTGTGGTAACCAAAGGGTAGAGAAAGACAATTTCATCTCTCTTTGACTGCTCTCTTGTGTAATACTGTGAAGATTAGAAACTAATTTTTCTATGTATTATCAAGAAAATATTGAGACTTCATGGCTGAAGAGCAGTGAGGAAGAGCAAGTGATTCTGTTGAAATAGCTGTCAAATTTCAGCACACTGAAAGGTTAAGAACTTGGCGTCTTGCAGAAAAGATTTTTAAGAATCTGATATTCCAAATCTCTATCCA
This sequence comes from Pycnonotus jocosus, assembly GCA_013400435.1. Taxonomy (NCBI): domain Eukaryota; kingdom Metazoa; phylum Chordata; class Aves; order Passeriformes; family Pycnonotidae; genus Pycnonotus; species Pycnonotus jocosus. The sequence goes on from VWYP01011684.1 coordinate 79,286, forward strand.
GCATCAATTGCAGCAGAAACTCTCTGAATAATTTGCATAGCAACTGTTGCTAAGAAAAAAACCTGCAGCCTAAACCAAATTTCTGATAAATTCAAATCCTATCAGCAGTTCCAGCAGCTGGAGAAGACTAAATATACATAGTTCAAATGGCTGGCTTCCTCCAGCAATAGTATTTTTAGATGTTTCAAAGAAAAATAATGATTCAGAACACACAAATATTCTTGCTATATATAAGCCTGGGGGGAGGGGGAATGGCCATCTCAAGGCAGCAGAGCCTCTGGGTTTCAGATGTGTTATCTAACCATGGGCATAATTCGTGTCTGAAATCAGATGCACCTGCTCCAGCCAAGTGGCTGATGCTGAGAGGAAGCCTCTGCTTCCCCCAGGCCTGAGCACCCTTCAAAGGGAGGTGAAATGGGGCTTTCACAAAGGTGCCTGAATTAAAAACCAAACTCTCCCAGCTTTGTAGAACTTCCCTTGTTAAGAAGTGATCCTCAGTCACAATGAGGGACAAGGCAGAACCTCAGTTTGGTCCCCACACACCATTTCTCACTGAGTTTTGTTCTCAGTCCTTGATGCAGTGGTGTTCATCTCCCTAAAGGTATCCTCTGTTTTGGGAAAATGCACCCCTGTACCATCTGAAATGAAGGAATGAAAGGTCAAAGAAAAGTAAGTGGACTGTTTCCCTTAGGAAAAGGGGGAAAAACCCCACCCTGTAAATGGACATGGCATGCCATGCATTGATAAAATCATTTATGTTGACTCAAAGAAAAGACTACTGCCAACAACACTACTGAATGAGTACAGACCAACGAAATCTGAAATTATCATTATTTCAGCCAAAACCCTTAATTCTTTGCCCTCCTGCTGTAACAAACATATCCCAGACAAGATCTAGGATTACCTGCAGACAGGACTAAGTGGATGACTGGATTGCCCAGCAGAAGGAACTAAATATCTGCACAGTAAAAATAGGGATGTTCATATTTTGTTCTCTAAAACAAACTCCTGTCAAGCAGACTCCTTCATCTGCTGCTGAAGGAAAGACACATTCTTTCATTGCTAACAGTCTCAACAATGCTGTTTGCAGAAAAATGTCAAAATACAAAGAAATTACTATATTTTTTCTGAGTGAAAATAGTAATCTCTCCTTCCTAATGCATGAAATTATATTTCTGCATGAAGTTAAATCTACATGTATGTCTGTATGTGTGACTGATTTTGCCAGTAACAGATTCATGTAGGCAAAAATTTTCAAATTATTTGTGTAGTTCTTTGGAAGTTTATTTCCTCCTAATGAAAAAAAAAAAAAAAAGTTGTTTTATTTATAAAGTTCCTGGGTTCTGTCTAAAACATTACTAAGCCAAGCATGCTGGCCATACCTGCTAACCAAACACAAACTGCTTCAGGTCTTGTCTGCACTTTTGGCCCATCTAGTTTGTCCCATTTTCATGCAAAGTGGGCATAATGCTTTCAGTAGCACTGCAGGAAGCAGCAGCCAAGACTCCATTTTCAGGTCACTGATAAAAGAGTACAACATTGCACTCTGCTCAAGATATCTTTTCAACATGCATTCAATCAGAATGTGTTTTTCTCTGAAAGTAGCTGGGTCAGTAATCTACAAGACCTCAGAGGCTTTATGAACTATCCAAATCTTGAAAATTTATTAAGTGACCTTTCTGGGGTTTACCTTCAACTTCTGTAGTCCCTATTCAAATTGTCTTTGGGCTAAATTTTCTCTGTCCCTCCTTTTCAAGTAGAACTGTCTTCTTCCATTAAACATCACAAGAAAGGTCTCACTATTTCCTTTCACATATTGCTGCAAAAGTCAGAAGCAACATGTGTGTTACTGGTCCCCTTTTCAGTTCCACTTTGAATACAGCAGCAGTGGAATGACATTTGCTTGGCTGGATCAAGGGGCCCATGCTGGAAGTGCAGAACACAAGAGCCATGAAGCTGCAGCCTAGCTGGTGTCCCCAGAGCATGGCCAGAACTGACAATCATCACTTTCTACAACTCCCTGAAAGGTGGTTCTGGTCAGGTGGGGTTGGTCTCTTTCTCCAGGCAGCACTGACAGAAGGAGAGGACACAGCCTTAGGCTGTGCCAAGGGAAATATAGGTTGGATATCAGGAAAACATCTTTTACAGAAAGAATAATAAAATACTGGAATGGTCTGCTCAGGGAGGAGGTGGAGTCACCATCCCTGGATGTGGTTAAAACAAGCCTGGATGTGGCACTCGGTGCCATGGTTTAGTTGAGGTGTTGGGGCTGGGTTGGACTCAATGATCTTGGAGGTCTCTTCCAACCTGGAAATTCTGTGATTCTGTGACACCTGGGTCCCTCCCAGTGGATCCCTGCAGTCCCTTGTGCTGCAGGCAGCAGGAACACAATGAAGTCTCAAGTTCCCCTAAGATGATGATGGGGAAAGACCATTGCTTTTAGATCTGCTGTGGATCCCAGCTCCTGTTCTGTTCACACTCTACCAGGGCTCTCCAGCATTAGCTCACTCCTGCCATGCACCCAGCAGTCCTCAAAGGCAGTGCCTGTGTGCTGTGAGGAGCTGGGGTTGGGATTTATCACACTTGTTACATAAACTCAGACCTGCTGGTACATGCTGTCAGCCAGTGCTGAACACTTCAAAAATTTCAGCACCTGTCTCTATGCCCACGAAAAATAAAAGGGGCTTTTGCCTTTGAACAGCTCCGTGTCCTACACAGACCTGATGATTCTGTGCCATTGTCAGTCTTAGGGAAATGAAGTAACTTCAGAATGCTTTTTATTTTCCTTACTTTTTCCAACCAATTTGCACAAGATGGTCTCTCTACCATCAAGATCAGAGGACTAGCCTAGAACAGCCTAGGCTGTGTCCTTCCACAGGGAAATAGAATAGTAGCAGTCAAACAGGTTTGACACTTGGCAGCTGAACAACATCCAAACAGCCTAGAAAGCAGCAAAGGCAGCAAGCACAGGGAAAGAACAACACAGCAGAAAAAGAAAAGGGAAAATAAGTACAAGGGAAACAGAGAAATTGGTGCATGGCCCTGCAGCTCTGTCAGCAGCCTGACCATGGCTGAGCCCCCTGTTCTCCCATTGTCAGAGCCTCTGCTTTCTGAGAAGAACTTCATATTTCCCTTCCAATCTCTGTCCTCTGCATTTCTGAGTGAAATACTCATCTCTTCCCCTGAAGACAGCTAATATTTGTTTTGCAGATGACATGACTGTATATCTGGAGAATCTCATGGGATTTAAGTTGGATGTATGTCTGATGTCAGAGATTCTATACTCCCTTGGTGCCTTGCATGTCTGAGCCATGTGTGAATCCTGAAAAGGGCTTGAGCCAAGCCTCCCCTTGGGCCTGGGCTGTGTGGGCCTGCCAGGGACTCTGATTCCCCTCCAATCCAAGGACTGGGAATCACCCACCTGTTTTTTGACTCCACTTGTCTCTGCTCTCACAGTTGTACTTCTGGTAATCACAGAATCATACCAGGGTTTGTAACACTTTCATTAGCAGCAGCAGGCTAACATATTGGAGAGAATAGAAGCAAAAGAATAAATAGAAAAACAAGAACCTTTTGGCCATCAGTTGAAGTATTCTACACCTCTAAGTTCTTGAAAAGAACAGACTGTTATTTAAGTACCATTTTCCAGCAAACAAGAACTGTTCTTGGGCTCTTTCTGAAGAAGCAGAGAGCTCTGTATGAAAATAGGAGTCTAGCTGTGGACTGCCATTAGATAATCTTTTGCCTGCCTTTGGCATATTTATGTCCCTTTTTGAGGCAGAGGTTGGAATGCTTAACCTAAGCATAAAACTTTTTTTTCTTTTTCCTTCTCAGTATGTTTTGAATGAATGCTTTCCAAAGAGCCAGTCTGGAAGCTGGACATTGAGGGAAAATACCTTACATCCTGAATCTTCTGATGAGTTCCCAAATACCAGTTATATCTGCATGTGCAGTGACATTATGTATAGAACTGAAGGATTTATGAGATTTATGGTACTTGCTGAAAAATATTTCTGGAGCTTAGATTCCATTAATAACAAAGACTTTAATACATCAAAACACCATTGCCCTTAAACACTCAATGTAATTGTACATTTGCTGTCTCTTGGCTTTCCTGTTGAAGTCAGCTCTGTCCCCATCAGATGTGAGATGGGAGCAGGCTGAAGGATCCATTTGGGAATGTTGGCATCTGCTGCCGTCCTTAGGGGCTGGGAGCAACTCAGCTTTTCCTTGGCACAGGCTCCTCTCTCACTGCTGCCACTGCAGTTTGATGGGCTCAGGTCAGCAGCCAGGGAGGGCAGGGCAGCAGCCAAGGTGGTAACTAAGGGCTAAGGTTGGGAGCAAAGTTTATTTTTTCTTTACAGTTGTCTTTGAGGGTAATAAGGCATCATTGCTTACTTGAGTGCTGAAGATTTTGTGCTGATGGATGAAATGTATTCCTGCCTTATTTCCTTCTGTTCATTCGTTAATGAATATAATAATAAAAATATTCAGCTTTTTAAAAGGAAATAATTTTATCCTGAACAATAGACATTCTTATGGAAATGACAGCATGTGTGTTACCCTAAAATACAATGCAATATTAACAGGGAAGACTGACAATAGCTTCATACTGGTCTCTTAATATATGTTAACAATATTCTGGATGTTTAAAGGAAAAAATCCTACCCTTTCTCTATAATAATAAGGATTTCTTTTATTACACCCATCTGGAAAAAATTTGGGGAAGCTGAAATATAACTAACAACCTATTAAGATCTCAGCATGGCATTTCCTGGGTTTTCAAAATGCCAGTGTTTGCTAAAAGGAATATTTTAATATTCTGCTATGCAAACAAGGTCATAATGTCATGCAAATTAACTTCCAGATTGGAGAGGTCTCCCATTCACACATTCGTTATGCTCCATTTTCATGGATGCTGATGACATCAAAGCTTTTAGTTAAACCCAGTGTTTTATTCCAATAGCTATGCATTGAAATGATCAGTGGGTAATATACCCCCCTAATCACATTGCTTACTGGCACATCAGCAAAATATATTTCTTCATATGAATTTGAAGGCTTATGCCTATTGAAATTAACAGTGAAACTTTTGTTGGCTTGATAGTGAAGACATTTTCAATAGTAAATGTTATGTTGAAATGTCTTCTGAAATGGAAAAATACAGTCTGGTTGTAATATTAATCAATCAAGGAGAAAATGCCTTCACAATAGTGAGCTTTGTTAATCAAAACTGCAGGGAAAAGAATTTAATATGAAATAAATTATGGATGGCTTTGTTTTCCCTTTTTTATTTTCCTAATGCCACATATGGTAGTGACTTTAGGAATAGAATGGAATAGAATAGAATAGAATAGTAGCTGGTGTTGAGGTTTCTGTAGAGGCTTTGGTGAAGACCTGTGTGATTTCTCCATATCACCTTTTTGCCAGCAGACATGAAACCCACGCTGCTGCAATGAAGAGTAAATGAAACTTCATAAATATGTGAGATGCCAGTGAGTTGTGTGAATAGGTGCAGGTCTCCTATAAGTGAAGAGGAAAGTCACTTAAGGAACAAATATTAAGTGGTGATAATTCTTAATTCTATGTAGAAATTTCTGCTTCAGAAAGTAATTTTAGACCATTCTTATCAATTGCTACCTGAACGTGGTGGATTTGGGGTATAGGGAGGTACTTTCAAAGATGAGTATATTATTTGAACAGGTCTTGTAATTGTGTGCTTCTCTGTAATTGTGTGCTTCCCTAGCCCTGCCTGCTTAAACACATTTGAATTCAGAAGAGGTGCTGTTAATTGCTAAAAGAAATGTCATTAGAGCCCTTCTCATCAAAGAGAGGGTTATAACAGGTTAACTCTGCTTTAAGTGTTTGAAGGATGTCTCTACAAATGGACAAGTCTTACAGTTTGAGTTCTTTATCCAGATTAATTATTTCTGCTTTGTTTTGTCAAACCCTGTACTGACCACACACCTTTCAATTGCTTTGGGAAATAATTATTCTTATGGGAAAGCATCCCACAATTTTCCAACATCAAATTAAAAAGTAAAACAAAATCAGATTTATGTACTACACAGAAGCTGCTGTGTAATTAGTTTAAAACAACTCTTTCAAGAAATGCTCAAATCTTTTCAAAATATCAGGATACAATTCCTAAATTTTACTGATCAAATGTAAATATTGAACAACTACATATATGTATTTTTCTGCTCACTCTATTAAAAAGTTGGAAATTTAGATCATTCTCATTTAAAGGTGTTGGAAGTATTTGTGTAGAATTGAGCATCAAAGCTGCTAATTTCATTAGAGCAAAGGTTTCAAAATGACAGAGTTGTTCCTTTGTTCCAAGGCTTAGCACTTGTTCTGAAATTCTGGCTAGGACTGGACTGGTAAAAAAACCATCATGAAGTATGTATCGAAAGACCCAAATTGTTGCCTGATTTCACCACAAAGAGCAAGAACCATTCTGTAATGTTGAAAGAAATGGAACTTCCAAAGAAATTCTTTGTCTGGTACCTTTATCATACAGCACCATTAAACAAACCCAAACAGTTTCTATTCCTGATGGTTTGCACAAACTCTCGGCTTTTGATTAAGAAATAAAATGTTCCTGGAAATTGTAATGGTCTAGTGTTGCACTAATGCTTTATTCCCTCTATACTAGATGCAGGATGGCAATAAAAGTTTTAAGTAACTTACTTTACAAAGTTAAAATGAATGTTTCTCACATCAAGGGAATCACTAATTATTATACAGAGGACCCAGTGGCAGGATATGAATTTCTTTCAAGCTCCAATTATGAAAATCTTACAAAAGTTAGAGGCTAGCAAAATAGCCTCCTATTTTGTCTAGAATGGAGCTATGAAAGCAGAAAGCTTTGTAACATCAAAAGAGGAAAAATACCAAGAATGCATAGAAGTTAGCAAAAGTTATAGGTTTGTAAATAAGATTTAGTAAGTAAAAGAATGAAAATCAGTACTGCATTGATCCTCTCTGGTTTTCACACCAAATTACTGCAAGACTTCTCTTTCTTTGCCAAGCTCTTACCCACTGTTTTCTTGTCACAGACTTTTATAGGGACAGTTAAGGCATAAATACATCTATTCTGATGGAAACAAAAATTGTCACTCATGAGGCTCCTCTCTCTGTGTGGCCAAAAGTCTGGTGGGAAAAAAAGGTTTAAAATTGTTTATTTATGAAGCTTTGGCATAGGAAAAAATAGATTTTGAATACAGATGAAATAGGTTTAGAATATGGATGAAATATGTTTAAAATAGATTTAACTATTAATGGAGTTTTGGCTGGGAGCTGCTCCTTGTGCCGTGGCAGAAGGATCTGTCCTCTCATGGGTGCTGCAGCTGGGGGAGGTGGAGCTGGATCCCTGTGCCCCACAGGGACACCCACAGCATCCTCAAGGCACAAACCCTTGGCAGGATCCTTGGGGAGGCACAGTCACAGCCCTGCTGTCAGCTGGCTCCAAGGGGGCACTCTGGGAATCTCCTCATGGGTGCCAAACCCTTGATTATTTTGCAGGAGGGTGCTCCAGAATTTTCCTTTAGGTGCCTCATCTGCTCTGTGGATGAAAGGCTTGATGCCAGACTATCAACACTAAAACCTGTTTGTATTGGTGATGGTGAAGCTGAGGAGCTGCTGAGCTCTCTTCTTTCATTTCCAGCTCCAGCAGGTCACTAAAATCATTCCAGGTTTTCCAAATTATCAAAATCTGACACTCATTCCAAGTAGACTATGATGGCTTGGGATTACCAGAGCAGCCAGCCAGAGGCTCTAAGAGAAGGAGTTTCTAAAACTTCAGTGTGACAAACAGAACATTCTGTACTCTTTATAGCAAGTAACACGAGTCCTTGGCTCCCAAAGTTTCTCTACCAATCTCTTTTAGTTTCTAAATCCTGCCCCCTTCTGATATCCTTGTTTCTTCCAAAACCTAATCTAAGCAAGGCAGGTGATTTTATACTTACAAGGCAAGAAGTTTTTGACATTGAGCCCACAATGTGTGTGCTGTGAGTAGATCCCCAGCATGTATGCAGTTGCATGTGGATTGTATTTAGTCAGCAATCCTCAGGGAAGGTTCCTACAGGAGTGAGCAGCAGGAAAACAATCAGCAGACCCTGGAACCTGCTGACAGGGCATTGCTTCAGAGTGAGCTGGGCTGGGGGAGAGATGGAAAGGTTAAATGAAGGTGGAAAGGTCAGGGGAGCTGCACTGCAACCTGGTGCTCAGACTAGCATATTATTGCAAAGCCAGCATGGGAGGATGTATTTAACAGAGGGTTCAGAATATTGGGACTAGTGTGTTGTCTTCTGGATAATGCAACTCAATTCCCCTTTCCCCCAGTCTTTGTTTTATTATCTGAATTGAATCCTAAGTGTTCCATCCAGAGAAACACTCTTTGCCTTTACTTGGAATTCCTGAGAGGGAAGCATCTCTTGCCAGGCAATTTTCAACTCCTGCTGGAGCAGGCCGAGTTGTTTATCTGCTTTTTACTTTTCAAATGGTTAATGATAATGAACTGTAATTGAGAATTGCTTTGGGCTCATTAATATGCATGTTGTCATCCATTTATCTCCCTGTTTCCTTTGAAATCACCTTCTCAAGGGTTTGGAATGATGTTTAGTATTCATTTTTTTTCTTCCTGCTTTCCTGTTAATATTCACAGGTTTTTATTTTTGCCCTTTTATAGAACTGCGTTCTTCTAATTCTTTTTCTGTGTAAATTTCTGCTTCTGTCTTTTTTTTTTCTTTACTGTTTCTGTGATCTTCTTGATTTCTAGGGTTTTTAATGTATTTCCAGTTGTATTTGTATAAATAAGAGTAGAAAAAGCTTCCCAGCCTAAAACATTCAGGTATAGCTTGCTTAGCCTCTTGTTAATAATACAGCTACTGTTGCTGTCTTAAGATACCACTGAAAACAAGATGTTATTATTATAACTTTTATTTTGTCTTGAGCAAAAACCAATTACAGACTAAAGATGTATCTGTGCGAGTGTTCTGGGTCTTGATTTTATTTTGTGTTTGAGCAAGGTGCTTTGTTATTGCTGCATACAAATGAACTTCTGGAGACTCTTTCTTACCCATTCCTGGTGTCTCTCTGCTTCCCAGCCTGTTGGAAGTGCTGGGTTTACACTGAATTATTCTGGTGTAGCATGGCTCATCACCTCCCTGATTCTGTATGAGTTAATGAGTCAGCACTCAGCTGCACACCTTTGCAAAGCAGAACATTAAGTCCTGCTGGGATGTTGGAGGGTGCAGGTTGCTCACGCTGCTCCTCTGCCATCCCACCCCCACGTCCTTGCTTGGTGCTTCCTGAGGATCATCCCTTGGACCCACCCCGGGTTCATTTTTAAAGCTCCTTCACATTCTCTGCTTCCACGAATAGCAAATCTGCTTTCTGAAGCAATGCTCAAAGAAAATGGGAAATGTGAGCTCGGCTCTGAAAGCCTCATTAGTGTGCTTCAATCTGAGTGATCCCACATGAAAGAGTAAGAGGACTGTATCATTAGTAAGAGAAGTAAATTTTTTTTCACGATCATTCACAGTTAAATGGAGGGCTGAAAATAATAACAGATGAAAACTAATATGAAATTGTGTTTATTCTAGTTCTATTCATTCTAATTTTAGCCAGCCTTATGAGGGTACTTTTCAAACATCAGATTTGGAAGAGATATTCCCATCTTTAAGAAAGCCAACAAAATATACACAAAACAACAACAAAGCAATCCTGAATATCCGTAACTATTTTTGTGTTACATTGGTGCTTGTTTCCTGAAAGAAAAGTTGAGTTGTATGGTTTTAATGACAGCACTTCATTGTCAGCTCTCCTCCCTTGGCAGCACAGCTCCAAACATCAACAGTGAGAGCTTGAAAACCTGTTCTGAGAGCTTTTGACAGGCACAGCTCCAAGGATGGATTTGACTGTACATTCCCCTGATTTAAAGGGGGGGGTCACTCAGAAATATCAAGTCCTTATCTAATGATCCCACCTCACTTTTCTTAACAGGGATCTTTCCATTTTCTGTACATGTTCACATTGTTCAGGCTTCTGGCCTGCTGCCTATCACCAAGATGCTGGCAGAAAGAGTTATTTGCTTTCTTTTTGTGTTTTATTTGCCCAAGCTTCCATCCTAAAGGTTTTCCTTTACTGGAGAACCTGCTTTTAAAAAAATATTTATTTAAAAGGGGTAAATTTAGGTAACTTACTATTGTGTGATATGAGGGCTTTTAGGAACAACCCACTGAGAATTTTAGGATGCCACTCAGTGAGTCTGACAGCACTAAGAAAATTCAGAAGGTTTGCTGAAGGTGCCTAAATCTTTGTTATCACACCTTTATACTTTATTTTTGTATGAAGCATTATAGAGTCCAAAACTGCAATAAGGGGTTCTTAATGCACTGTATTTGGGGGGAGGATATTTGTGCTGTGAGTACCAAAACCAGGTTCTACTTTGAGTACCTATTTGGGCACCTTGCAGTGTTGTCAGGCACAGGTCAAGTTGCTGAGCTGTGCAGAACATGCTGGAATGTCCATCCAGGTGTGTTTGTGGCCAGTGATGGCCACAGGGCTGCTCTGGCACACCTCCAATGAATAAATAAAACTACCATAGGTTCCTGAATTCATGAACTAGCTCTTCTGTGAAGTGTATCAAAGAAAAATCATGCCCCTTCTGATTGCTATGACATACAAAGAAAAAAATTATATGTACCATGGAATCTAGCCTTTGGCTTCAAAAACTTCCTCAGGTAATTTCTTTGCTGTTACACGACTGTTATGTTTCTTTGTATCAAATTACCTGATGTCATAACTCTTGTCATTACTTTGGTTAGAGGTTGAGAGTTGCTTGACCATTGTTTCTGGTGTGTTGATGCTGACTCCATGTGTGCCTCAGTAAGCAAAACTTCCAGTTGTGCCAATTTTCTCTGCTTTCCCAAATAGAAAATAAGCAGGAGAGTGCAATTGCATAATTAGAAAATACCCATTTGTGTCTTCCCCCACTGGTCAGAAAGCAGCTTTGCCACCCTGAGTCCTGCAGGTGGGAGAGCAGCTGTGTCCTCGCTGCCATCCCCGGTGCCTCTGAGCCAGCTGGCAGGAGAGGGCCAGCACTGCCTCCCACTTGAGCTCACAGATGTCCCCAGACATCTTCACACAGAGGGGCATCAAACTCTGCCAAACCTGCCCCTGCTGCTCGCTCCAGCGGGGGAGTTGTGTGTCTGTCTGTGAGCTCGTGTGTTTGTGCTGACACAAACGCCACGGGACTGTGTCTGGGCAGTCCCATGGAATGTGTCAGAGTACATGCCTCAAACAGGCAGAGAGATGGACTGTGATCCCTGTGACTCCCGTGGAGAATGTTTTTCACACCAAAACACTGAGAAGCCAGTGTTAATGTCAGCTCTCATGTTCCTGCTGCCTAAGTGCTCCTTCTCAGCTTCCAGCAGCCTTGTGCAGGGCAGTATAACCCAGGGATTGGGCAGGGCAGTGTAACCCAGGGATTGGGCAGGGCAGTGTAACCCAGGGATTGGGCAGGGCAGTGTAACCCAGGGATTGGGCAGGGCAGTATTCCCCAGGGATTGTGCAGGGCAATATTCCCCAGGGATTGTGCAGGGCAATATTCCCCAGGGATTGGGCAGGGCAGTATAACACAGGGATTGGGCAGGGCAATATTCCCCAGGGACTGTATAGGGCAGTATTCCCCAGGGATTGTGCAGGGCAATATTCCCCAGGGAGCATCTCCCTGCTGCTAAACTACCTCTGTTAGACACCTTGGCCAGCTTTTGGGGTGGAGACAAAAGGAAGAACAAAACATTTATAAGAAATTTCAGAAGAAGAGAAGAGGAGCAAGCTTGGAAACATTTCATCCAGTACAGGATATAAAGCTTACCAGAGCCAGCAAACTATGTCACCTCTATGCAAATTCAAATTAAAGCAGCCAGGTCATCTACATGTAATTTGGTTTTGATCAGTAACTCCAGTTGCTAGCTGTGCTGTGAGGAGCTCTGCTGTGATCCCTTGAGGCAGGGGTGTGAGGGAGCTGGGACATCTCCCACAGCAGGGCACCAAACCCTGCACTGCTCCAAGATGGCACTTCTGCAGCTCCTCATGCCTCCTAAAGGAAATCTGCATTTATGTGGCTGGAAGCAGAAAGGATTCTAAAAAAATCCTTCCAACTATTACAGGGTGAAGGAATCCCAGAGCAAGTCATCCTCCTTTCTTTTATCCACTCCTGAGCTACTAAGCACTGCAATGATGTTTATCTAATAACTCCATTCTCCTTGAGGCATATTTTCTATTAATAGTAATTATCTATGACTTATAATTTGTCTTGAATTCTCCTTACTAGTGAAGCACTTGAACTGATTATGTACTCCCACTATTAGAATAAAAAATGATGTGACTGCATTCTTAATAACAGCTGCATATAAGTGTGTGCATAAAAATATCATATCTTCTGCAAGTGAGAGGTGTTTCTACCCACAGTGAGGTGGATGAATGTTCACCAATTGCAGAATAAGTGGGATGAAGAGGCTCCTGACATTCTCTTTAATGAGATAAAATGTCTCCTGACATTGACTTGCATGATTTAGGATACTCAAATAATTCTTAGTGTATTTATATATTGTGGAAACTCAGAGAGCAATGATGGGTTGGTGCTAACTGGGAATTTTTAGTTAATAAACATGTAAGAAGGCACAGACCATGATTTGAAAAGTTTACAGTGTATGCAGAAGAGACAGAAATCATTACTGTGAGGATTTCCCAGATGTAAATTCCAGAGAAATCATGAACTTCTCAAGGTCACATGTGAGACATTCGACTGAAACAGAAAAGAATTTGAAATGTCCTCAGTACTCTTTGGTGGGTTTACTGGAAACTTCACCATCTAACTGGTGTCCTTTGGGGTGAAAATTTGGTCTACACTGCCATACCTGAGTCTGGACCGTGGCTGCGAAAATTGAGTGCTAGCTCTTCACTTCTTTGAATGTTGGAGCAAATCCACCTCTTGAGTAGGTGAGTGCTGTCCTTTGCCTCCTTCAAATCAGAATTCAACTTTTGCTGAACACACAAAAGAGGGTTGGAAAAATCCAGCTAAAAGAAGAGCAGGTGGACTTTTCTGCAGAATGTTTTATTTTGCAGTGGTAGAACCCTTGGAGTTCCTCGTATGGTCATTGTGAGTCTATTGGTAACTATAAAATGTGCTAAAGAGGAGAGGAGTTATGAAGTCTCATTTCTTTTCTCTCTTGACTCATCAGACCTTGGAAAATTGCATTGAGATCTGTAATTTTGAATGTCTTACGTCATCTGAGATGTACACACCACCTTCACCTAAATTATTNGCTGGTATGGTCATTTGAAAATTGCAGCGAGATCTGTAATTTTGAATGTCTTACGTCATCTGAGATGTACACACCACCTTCACCTAAATTATTAAGAATTAGAATTTTCCAGTGCATAGGGTGCTGACTGTCATATTGAGCTGCTGACTCTCCCATCTTTGTTTTCTCAGCAGTTGAAAAAAGCTAAAAAATACCCAAAAAAATCCCACAAACAAAAAACCAAACAAAACTTCCACCACATTTGTATTCACCTCACAGGAATGATGTAAAATGAAGTAGTTTATCTTGAAGAGTCTTCTGAAAAAATCTATTACTAAAATAATTATGCTGTAAAACTCAACAAGACCAAAATAATGTGGACTTTTTGAAATGATGGCTCTAATTTTAAGCAGTCTTCAAAGATATGTGGGAAAATTTTCAGGCACTTTGGACCCGAATCTTTCAAGTTTTATGTTCAGAAAGCCCCTTGTTCCCAAAAGGGATACTAATTTGCATTTCTTCATCCTATTTATAGACGTAATCAATGCCTTTTTTTCCAAAGGACATTGCTTATTCTTATTCATTGCAGCTACAGGTGTGGCAGTGGTAGAAGAAAATTGTCAATATTTGGATGTGCAGACTGGGTGAGGGGTGAACAATGCAGGCCTATTTAAATATCAGTAGGTGTAGAATTCCCATGGGGAGAGAATTCAGTGATGTTGAGCCCACCCAGCAAATTAAACAATAAACATGAATCTGCATTTAACTGTCTTGAACAGATGTTCATCAACACAATGTGTTTTTTTCTTATTTTAATCAAGAAGCATAGAACAAACATTAGTTTATTGGCCTGGGGGGAAGCAGGGGGGTATGTAAATCCATACTAAGACTACGCCATTTAAAAAGGTAGAGAAAAAAACTTTCCATTTTCTTTTTAAACAAGAAGCCAGTAGAATCTGAATTGCAAAACAAACAATTATGTTTTGGGTTTTTTATAGTAAATAATTCATAACTGAAGATGAACAAGTCTTATGACCAGGAGCTGCTCCATTTGGTGCTACCTGTCATTACAATGTGTTCAAATTACTGTTATATTTAATACATACATTTAATACATAATCTTGCATGGAATATTGAATTCACAGTAATAATCTTATCTTAAAAATGTTTAATACAAGGGTAGGTTTTTAGAATTACATAATAAAAGCTGCATCAGGTGGAAGTAAATCAGATGATGAGAGATTATAAATAATTAAAAGGAATTCAATAGCATGCAGAATTTAGTTTTGAAAACTTTCACAATTGTCTCTTGTGCTTGTGGAAACAAGACAGTGAGCTCTGCAGCCAGTGTCTTCCAACACTTCCATATGGAATTCTCATGCTCTATGAAAAAATAAATGAAGGGGACTTGAGATTGCTGAAGCCTATGGAAAATCTCCTATTTTAAGGACACCATGAAAGTGGACTATGCTACATTAGATGTAAAAAATTATTTATCAACATATGAAATAAATTTGCTCCTTCTAACCCTTGACAAATTCAGTGGTTAAGTCTCAGAATTGCTGAATGGAAGCTGCAGAGAGTTACTCTCCACTCACCCTGCAGGCTTTGATTGTCTTTGCTAGCAATAGTACTGAACACTTTTAATAAAGCCACAAAGTGAAAATTTCAGTGGAAGGTATGTTTATATATGAGTTTCCATAATTATCTTCTCATATTAACAAGTACCTCTGTCAATTTCTCTATTTAGCAAAATGAGTGAAGCCCCTGAGCTCTGTGTACAGTTTGCTGTTAATTAAAGCAGGGCTTTGATACCAGCTTTTAGCTGCTAGTAGGCAACAGCAAATTTTGCACAATTTGCAGGGAAGTAATGAGATAAAAATGTAAGACCAACAAGCCTAAAGCAGAAACACATTCACAAAAGCCTGTAAAGTTTAGTAACCTGGATTGCTTGAGAATTATTTTACCAAACAGCATTTCTTTGCCTTGGAAATTTTGAATATGGGCTGATTGTACAGACATACTGTATTTTGTACCCTCTTTTTTTGTCTCATTCCAGATAGCAGAACAATGCTGCCAAGGGGGTCTTCATGGATGGTTTAGGATTATTATAGAGTTCATTGCCTGCTCCATTCCAGTGGGTAGGGAATGTCATCCTACAGAAACATTATATGAGATGGTAAAATAAGAGGTTATTCTCTAATGCCAGTGATCAGACTTCCATGAATTTGACCTGTTTGGATTTGGTGGTTTTGATTTTTGTTGGATTTGTTTCTTTGTTTTCATTTTGTCTGTGTGATGATGACCTCATCTTTCCCCCATTTGCTGCCCCTTCTTGGCCTTATACTCAAGCAAAACTTGAGAAAGTTCTGTGAAAACACTCTCTTTTCACTGTCCTGATGCCCCCAAACTGGGGGTGAAAAGTGCCATTCACAGTTGTGCCTAAAAGTGAAGAAATAGAAGGCAGAAGATAATGGCTACAGGAAATTAATTTTTTGACTATATATTAGCACTAGAGGAACATTTCAGATCTACCTAAACAGAAGCAGGAAAAGCATGTATCCAATAAGCTTTACAATTTAAGTGATTTAACTCCCTAACAACTGTACATATATACATATGTACTTAACTATATATATATATATATCTATATATATATCTACATTTAGAAAGTGTCCCATCACCACAAAGGCTATATAGCAAGTTAACAGATTTGGAAGAAAAAGAAACTTCCTTTTCGTTATTTGCTTGGACAGGTTTACTTGCTAGAACTGTTTTTGCTTAGTAATGAGCTGCAGGTTTAAGCTGCCATGGTACTAATATTATAACTGGGATAATAAACCCAGCTTAAAAAGCTGATAGCAGGTAAGTGCTGTACTGTCAGCACAGAGCTGATGGATGAGATACAAAACTGCTTTCTTACAATGACAAACACATCTAAAGGATCAAGAGTTGGGTTAAAAAACGAGCAAAATGGGTGCCAAGTAGATAGAAACAAGATATAAAAGACACTTTAAAGGAATGTTTCCTTGGACCTTCCTCAAAGTGACATTTGCAGCCAGACTGTTACCCAAGGCACTTTCTGAAGTGAACTACTCTGCTCTTAGCAGTAGAAAAATGACAACTCCATTTTAAAATTTCTCTAAATATTTCCAGAGAGAAAATGCTGGTCATAAAGAGACCAAGCAAAGTTAATGGGTGTTATTTAGTCCCAGTTTATCTCAATCTGATTTGATAGCAGACTGGGAGCTGAACTAGACTGAAAATCAGATGCTCTCTTAATGCTGAACTTTTGACTCATCAGTGCTTCATGATGTACTAGAATACATTTTTATATCTTGCATTACATAACATACAACCACAGCAATAAAACAAGATAGCCCTGGCATATTTAAAATTTACCAATATGTTATTGACAATCTTGTAAGCAATCAGGAAGGTTTTTTTTTCTTTCAATAAAAGATTTTATGCATTCAAATTTTTTCTGTTTTGAAAAGAATCCCTCCAGCTCTCCTCTACCTGTTCACCACAGATTAATCTACACTTTTTACATAGATACTATTTAGAGAAATAGTACTGGAGAGTTTAATTGCAATTGTTAATCCATCTGTTGTATGACAAAATATTTCAGAGGCCTCTCAGCATATTTGCCTGATCTATTGTTCTGACTGGAGAACATTTAAATTCTACAATTTCTGCATAATTACTTTTTCATGAGATTAATTAATCTGTGCATTCACCTGGCACATACATACAACTCTAACATTATTCTATTACTTAAGTGCACCAACTCAATAAGATATTGACCTGAAATACTGTCTGCATTCCAGCAAACCCTGGCATTTCAGTCAATAAACCAGCATTATGGGCACTTAATTGCATACACTGAAACACCAGATGAGCATATATGTGCCTACAAGTTAAATAAAAGTTCAATAAATTACAGGGACATCTACATCTTTTAATCAAAACATTTAATTGTGAAAGATAGAAATGAACTCTTGAAGAAACTGTTATGGAAAAATAGCTTTGAGTCATTTGTAAAGTATTTTTAAGACAAAGTGACAGCATCAACTTGATGGGAGTCTTGTGCAAGGTTTTGTAACAGTGAATTAATATTGATTTACTATAAATATCTGTATTTGGATGCAATCGTGAAGGGACTTTCACAGACAGTTTTCTTTCTGTAAAGAAATATGGATTGGATGGAATTGTTTGGAATTTTGGGATTTGTAAGTGGCCTTGTCCTATTTCATGAAAACTTGAAATATCTCCACTCTTTTAAGTTGCCTCTCTCCTATTTAGAACTTGCTCTGGGATGGAGTTAAAGGACTGTAAGAACATGAAAACTGAGGGGATGTGGTTCTAATGAAGAAAAGCTCCCTGGTAGTATCACAGGTGCCATTTTCTACAGTTTGTAGTAGCAGATAATTCATGTTTTAGCAGTTAAATTGCAACAGAGATTAAATATATTATGCTAATTTTTTCCATATTGTATAAGTCATAAAAAAATTAAGGGCTCATGTCACATGGGACCTGCTGCACTTCAAAGAAATAAAAATTTGCTCAGAGTTCCTCTTAGACAGAAGGACCTGCATTTGTATTAAAAATGGCTTAAGAGAGAGTGACACATCTGTGGTGTCACAGACTGATGTAACCTATCCAGTTTCCATTAAAGTGCCTAGAAAAGAATGCAGAATGTAATGGGAACTGACAGAGGAAAACTGCCCTGACAATTTCCGAGGAAATTTTTTATCGTCTCTAGAACAAAAACGTTTTTCTTTGAAAGGAATGTCAAGCAGAGTTGTGCTGACTTGAGTGCTTTCTGCTTTAGCTTTGTTGATACTAATTTTCATGTGACATTTTGGCTTGCATGGACAATGGCATGGCAGTGAAAGAACACTTAGCAGCACGTGCTTGCACTGCACTCAGCTCCAAGGGTTATTACATTTCTGCTGCTGCAGTGATGTGAAGGAACTGGAAGGCTCCCTGTCCTTCAGCACCATAAACAAATGGCTCTTTGCTCCTCCTTTTCTCTGTAATCATGCCAACACCTTTTCCATCTTCTCAGCCTTTGAGGAAATGTTAGTGTGGCCGATAAGGAATATGGCTTGGATGGTAAATGTAAGTTTTGTCTGTATTGTGAATGTTCATTTTCGGAGACCATCACAAAGGACATTTATTTCAATAATCTTAATGAGCAAACTCTCCTTCGCAGAAATATAGAATAACAAAATCCAGTTTTGCCTTCTCATTTTAGTACTAAAATCAGACCAGTTTCCAATGACTCTTTTCCCATTAGCAACTCCAGAAATTATTTTTTCCTTGCAAGGGCGTCATGGGAGATGTTTTGAGATTGCTGCGTCTTGAAATGGAACTTGCAGGGAGAAAAAGTCTTAGCCTGCACATCACTGACCTGGATAATTTTCTGGTGATTTCAGAACATTAAGGAGTTCACTTCTAAAATTTATGACTCCACAATCAGCCCACAAAGGAATGATACCTTGTGAGTGAATAAATTACTTTCCAATCTTAAAATAAAGGCAGGCTGTCGGAGTCATGTGGCTCTTAACTTCTAGTGCAGCTGGAATTATAAGATCACTTAGCTTTGTTTGTTCTTTATTGGTCCTGAGTCGAGCACATTTACCTAGTGGTTTTAATTTATTTCAAGCACACAATGATGCTCCTGTGACTCCTTTAATGAGCTGTTAATGAACAGATCTCAAACACAAAAAGTGAATTTCTGCAATAAAATTTTTGTATGCAGAAGAGACGTACAAATAGTTCCACTCTGTATAGAGCTTCTTATAAAGACTGTGTCTTTCTGTGGTGCTTCTGGCTTTTAAGTTCCTGCACCTATGAGGGTTTTGTCCTTTGTTCCGTGTTATAATCTCCTCCTGCTGCCTTCATGGGGTACAGAAACATGGCTTGGGGTTGTTTTCATTCTTTATAAAAAGTACTATAATAGGCATTCTTAACACAGCATCTAAGGATACATTTGCATTAATTCATGTAATTACTGAAAGTTGTAGGTCATCCTACTTTTTCTTTTTAGCTTGTCTTTTTAAAGTAAGAATTGGTTGATTGGTTGTTTTTTTCTTTGTTTTAAGGACTCTGAATAGGTATGGAATTGTTTCCTACTTTATAATTGTGGGGATGCTTTGGTTTCTTCATTTCTCTTGGTAAACCATTCTGGTTTATGACTTGCATCTCAAAGCATGGCTGGCTCTCATTTGTGCTTTGTCACCAACTTCTACTTCCAATATAGTTTTCTGAGTTGCTGTGGGTTGCATCAAACTGCAGCCTGGAAATGAACTGCAGAGCTCTATTCTTTGTACACAAGCACCACTCCAGCACTGGTGAGGGATGATTTTATTGAAGTAGTGATGCAGAACACAACTGTTTACTTCTGAAGCCCCTACTCATTCTGGCTGTGGATAAGGACTTTTTCCTTCACAGATTTCTCTACAGAGCCAGGTGACAGACATCATTTATGCAGAGAGTTGAAAGGCCTTGATTGATTACCAATTAGAGGAAAATCCTGCAAGAATGAATTCATTAGAGAAGGCAGATGAGGAATGCTGCTCTTGTCATGAACTGGAAGAGAAACAAGAATGTAATGAACTGAGCAATGACAAAGTCACCTCTGAATTTTATTTGCATATAAGAAAAAGGCCTTGAGTTTGTTACCTGACAAGTAGCATCAAAATATCAAACACTGGACAGTACCCTTTATCAAAACATTTTCTTCACATTTATGGGGTTTATGCAGCTCCTGTTTCAGCTGCTGGGGAGGAACCACCTTTGAACACAAGAGTGCATGATCTCAAGGCTGATCTAGTGTGCCGTTGCATAATTTCTATGTCTTAAAACTGCTGGGCTCTCATTTGGCTTAGAAACTATGAAAAAAATAGTGGGGTGTAGAGCTCAGATCAAGAATAATAAAGACTTATATGTAATCGAAGGTTCGAATTTACTATGAAATAATTCTGTAATTTTGTTCATAGTTATCCTGTTTCTTGCACTTCTGCTCAAGCAGAACATGCTAGAACTGAATTTTCTAGACTACATTTGCAGGGGATAAAACCAGAGCATCCTCTCTAGCAAGGTCCACAGAAAGCTAAGCTGGTGTTGAATAATGTGCATCAAGTGCAACAGCTCAGTGTAATTGCACATCTTCACCCCACAGTGCCCTGTTTCACACACAGGAATTCCCATCTCAGAGCAGCTTTAGCTCCTGCTCTTCCTATTGCAGTACTGGAAGAAACCCAGATCCCTTAAATTCCTTTTGATTTGTGCTAAGGAAAGAAACAGATATTATTTATTAGAGTATTATTTATTTATTATTTATATTTTCTACAGAAATACATATGTATATATGCATACAGAAATATATACATATATATATATATATAACCTTTTTGTATTGATCTGCTCTTTTACTGTCTTGCTTGGTTAATTAATGTTTGACCATAACCTGGATTGTTAAGAACTGACATTAATTGTAAGTAATTACATTTATTCTAAGATATAAGTTGACATTATTAACATTATTGATTACATTTGTATCTCTACAAAGTATGTAACAGAAAAAATACACATTCCTTTCCTAGTGTTCAAACAGCTGAGGAGAGTCAACCCTTCCCTGCCATATCCACATGAAAACCTCTTTGGAAAAAAGAGAAGCAGTCTTTGTGCTCATGTTGAAATGTGTTGTTAAATACTAAGAGCTTCTAAAACGATTTTAGGATGCTGATACAGCTTCCTAATGAGGAAGTTACCACCATTTTATACAGTGAGATATTACATTTCAAGGAAATAGTCACTATTTAGTAACTCTCTGCATCTGCTGTAAAATGAATGTTTAGATTTCTTTTAAGCAAAGACCAGCTATAAAATTTAGCTCCTTTAGTGTCACTTGTTTTACCATAACTTTTAAAAAATTTCATTTTGTGCATAAACCAGTTTTAAAATACTCTGGAAACTTACAGATATTAATGTACTCAAAATAGAAATTAGTCAGTGAAGCAAGAAAAAGTACAGTTGCTCTAAAAAACAACTTCTGGGTCCCTACAGCATGATTTGGGTTTTCAAAATAAGATGTATTTACAAATTATAAAATACTTGCCCAGTATCAATAGTTTAATTTTTCCTTACAACAGTATACAAAGGCTGAAAATAGGAAAAATTTTCACTATTTTAGTTTGAAAGGAAAATTAAGAAATAATTCTGTGCACTTAGAAATACATCTAAGTATGCCAGCCTGCAGCCAGTCAGAAAAAGCAAATTGCAAATGTGACATCTCTGTACAAACATTTATTATTGAGTCGAATCCTTAAATTGTTCCATTTAAGCCCTTCAGAGTTAGAGAACAGGGTGTACAAAAAGGATTTCCCATGATCACTCCAGCTACCACACCAGCAAAAGCTCTTGAAACAAGAGGAAAAAGCTGGAGCAAGCCCTTCAAATAGTTAAAATGGTTATAGTACCAAGAAGAGAGTTGATGACTTATTGGCATCAGTGAATCAGCCTGTAAATATTTCCTCACAGGGAAAAAGATGTTTGTGTAGACAAAGAAAAAGACCCTGAATATCCTGAATCTGTGCATTATTTCATGCTTCTGGTTAATTTTATTGTACTAAAATTTCAAGATAGGATGGAATCCTTAATTTTTATTTGGCATCACATAAATCTTCTTTGTGTGCTTCTGACTCCTCCCAGTGTCCATTACACCTGCAATAATTTGGTCTTGGGTTTGCTTTGACTCAGGCATATGTTTCCTAATTACATTCTTGAGAAGGATCATGGAGATGAAGGGTGAATAAAGAAATTCTGGAACTGTTTGTGTTTAGAATGTCAAAATATTATTACCTTTGAACTCTGAATGTGCTGGCAGTACTTTGGCTCTAGAAAACATTTCCAGGGAGTTTGCTACAGGCAATTCAGTAGAATCAGGTGATAAAAAGCTGTTTCTTAACTAGTTATCAAGGCCTGCTTCCAGGAATTTCCCTGGAGCTGGAGGCTTGCATTTAGCCTGATGGACAGCTGCATCTTCATCTGTTCAGCTTTAGACCTTGAAAACTCCCTGAAATTCCAATCCTCCATTCCTAGATCCTGCTGACAAATTGCTTGTTATTAGTCTGGTTGTACTTCAATGGTGACTTTCAACAAAGAAAGTTACACTGTGGTAACCAACCAGCTAAAGCACACAAAAAATAGCTTATATTTCCTCTTTTTTTCTTGTATCTCATTCTTTATAAGTGTCATCTCAAATATGAAAATTAAATTAAAAATAATTAAGAACCAATGTATTTTATATAAAAGAGTTGAAACATGATGGAATTACACCTCCTTTTCATAGGATTAATATCCAAAAATATCCAAAATTATCCAAAAGTGCTGGAAATCAGTACAACTGCTAAATTTTCAGTGAAACTATGCTGTTATACCATTTAAGAGTTTAGCAATCCTTATTCTATTAAAAATACCCAAACCCTTTTACTGATGTTTCATATAAATGTAAAAATTCAATTGTTTACAAATGTTTTAGAACAAATTAAAATTCTTTCCTTTGACAATTAAACAAATAATTTAACAAGAACTTTTGAAGTAGAATCATTGTAAGAAATTTTAGAAAAGAAAATTAGAACCCTAAGCAGTTTGCAGCTCTTGATTTGTCCAGAGTTTGCATCCAGGTAATGCCCAATATAAATATTCCCTGCTTGAAAACTGAGAGCACCTGTGGACAGACAAATCCTCAGCAAACCTCTGTGACCTTGAGTGATTTCCTTGAAATCTTTAGCTGTTCTTCAGTTGGACTGAGGGTCATGTCGAAAATGCATTGCTGAAGGTTCAAAAAACTGGAAGAAAAATTGAGAGAAGTTTAAGCTGTGGGTTGTTACCCCTTGTTAACAACAACTGAGTTAACGAACAAACCCTCGTGATTTCTAACTCTCAGCAGGCTCAAAATAGAACTCACTACAAGGAGAATCCTCTTAGAATCTGATGCTCATTACCTGGATCATCAAAGCTCAGTTGTTAAGTATGCGTGGCAATGACTGTTCCTCCTAAACTTTATTTTTCCAATGTTTAAACTGAAAAAAGATGTAACAATATGCACTGAAAGCTTTGTAATATCAATGTTCTGAAGCTAAATACTTTCCCTGCTCTTGTTTCTTTCTCTATTCTTTTTTCTTCCCACCTGACATCATTAGCATCTTTGAGTTATTATGTAACTCTTCTCCTGCCATCCTGCTATGTTCTCTGAATCCAAATAATATCCAGAACTCAGCAACTTTGGTCCATTCAGTGACATTGTATCTTCCTGTGCTCCCAAACATGAAAGCCGAACTCTGCTTCTTTTTCTGAATTTATCATCAAAATTTTAACATCATCTCCTTATCTAGTTTGATTCACTTCATCATTCCATGTTTTATTACCTGAGAAACTGTAAGATAATGTTAAATATAAAAATTAAGATAAATAAATTTCAAAATAAGATGCCTAAGATGATGTGGCAATGGCATAAGCATTGTGAGTTATATGGCAAAGGTAGTACTATCACCTCTTTAAAAGGGGACTTTGCATTCTAAATCAAGCAGATTTTAAAATAAACTAAGTGTGCAATTCACCTACCAAGGTCACTGTCATAAATTAGTATTCAGCTCAAGGACTTAGGAAGATTTAAAACAGAGAACTAAGCCAAAATATGCTGTATGACAAAATAAAAAGCTAGAATATCTTTCTCCTCATTTGTCAGAAAGTTTTGCTCTTCTTTCAAGAAGTTTTCTATTTGTCTAATTTAAACAAATGTGTTTTGTTACTGTGTAGAGCTTCTTGTGGATGGCAGATATTACTGCACCCTACAGAAGAACATGAACCATAGAAATGTGCCTGTTCCATCCCCCATGTGTAAATCTTCAAACCTTCCACCTAATTTATTTGACCTTACACAGAGAGCGAGTAGGTCTTCTTAGAGTAACACTGATGCTTTCATTTTTTTCACAGTATAAATAGCACAGGGATATCACTACAGTTAGCACCTGTCACCATTAACTCACAAAACCTTTTGAGAGAAAAAGGGGCTTATTTTACAAGTATCTTACAGCATTTTCTGTGGTCTAAAAACTAGCATCTGCTATTTTATACATTTTGTAGTCCTTTGGTTATATTAGGTTCTACCAATATACAGTCTAACAAAACTCAGAGAACTTTGCTAGTTTAATTTCTTTGTTTTGACCAATATAATTTTTGTTCTGCAATGCTATTGCTACTCCCCAGTGCAAACCCATTTACACTGAAATATCTTATGTATCAAGTTTCACAGTGAATGGCTGCTATTGAATGTTTTCCTACTTGCTCCAATGGAGAATCGAACTCTTTATTTAAATATTAAGACCAAAAAGTGAATGTTATCCCTACCCATATATAAAAAGAATTCAGGTGAATTTTTTAATTTTAACCTGGATTTTTTTTTTTTTTTTTTTTTTTTTTTTTTTTTTTTTCTTCAGAGAAGGATGCTGGTTTGATTTAAAATACAGAAAAATACTAATTTTGCGGTGAAAGTTTGCTATTAAGTTTCTTGGTTTGCAAAGCTTGACTTGGCACAGTATGTATGGAAGTATAAATACAGAGTTCAGTCTAAGATACTTTTGTTGTCTGTCCAATCCTGGCTGCCCTTCCCTGGGAGGGTGGGGAGGCCCTGGCACAGGTTACTCAGAGAAGCTGTGGATGCTCCATCTCTGAAAGTTTTCAGGATCAGATTGTACTGGACTTGGAACAAACAACCTGGTCTAGTGGAAAGTGTCCCTGCCATGGGAGGGATGTGGAATCTATGCTCTTCAGGCTCCCCTCCAATCCAAACCAGTCTATGATGATAACATTCAAATGTTTAAAGGGGTGCATTTTATTAAAAACATTTTCTTCTTTATACAAGCTTCCAAATCAAAAAAGTCTGTGTAATTTACATACTCTTAGTTTATATGTATAGTAAGAGAAAATGTGATTAACCTGAAAAGAAAATTATTGAATAGATGGGGAAGAAAAAGTTATCCAAGGAGCACTTTGAAAAGTACTCAGTCTCCAAAGTTCTCATAAATCTTATGAGATACAATACACAAAAATGACTTTTTCATTTCTGTAACATATGGTCCATTATTTCAGCCTTAAGAAAATTGCTTCATAGTGTACTGATCTAGTACCAAACAGCTTAGGAAAGAGCTCCTCATTTCATGCAACTCTGTGTCATTACACTAACAAGGCTGCACATTCCAGCTGAGGCTCTGAATTCAGAACATGAAGTAAAAACCGGTTCTTGCTCTTCCTTCAAAGCCAGAGGATAAGTCTGGCCAGAAAATAATGACAGGAGTTGAAAATGATCTTTGATTCCAGTGCTAATATCCTGCTTTTACAAACAGGTTTATGAAATGCCTGATTTATTCTTTGTGTGCCTCCAAAGATAGTAGGTAGCTGTTTGGTTTAAGCACATGAATTGCTGAATGATATTCTGCACTCCAAACTGCACTAATAAAAATCCTAGAAAGCTGCAAGAACGAGTGCAACTGTGTATTTGTTTATGCCAATTATTAATTAGATTCTTTTCCTCTTTTTGTTTTTTAAACAAAAGTCCCATGAACTCAAAGAAGTAATTTAAGAAAGCTAATATAACTGAAATAATGCACAAAATGCACTTTTAAAATTGAATAAGCTGACTAATACTGTAACAACATTAAATCTATTGGGCCTGAGGGAGCCAAAGATTAACTGCCCTTGAAGCATGCCATGCTTTGTTCACGTAACTTTTGCATCTCCTCTCTTTGAAATGAAAACCTTACATATTTTTAATATTTATTTTAAAGCAAAAAGAATCCTGGTTGTTGAAAGTAACAACTGGTGACACAACATTTGAATTAGAAACCTAGCAGTGTGTATCACAATTATTATTAGTTATAACTGAGTACACAAATGGGGAAATGTAATTTAGGAAGAAAAGCTTGGTCAAAATTTACATAATTGTTAATATTCTTCCTAATTCAAAACACCCCAGCTGTCAATACTGTTCTCTTTTCTAAGTCTTGCTGCTGGATTTCTGTCATTCTGTAATGCTACTACACAACATAACTTCTGTGCTTCTGAGCATGTTTGTGAGCTTGCACAGCAGCATTTAAAAATATTTATAGTCAGCACTTAGTCCTAGACTTTGGAAGTATTTTAAAAGCCTGGTTCTAATGTTATTATTAATATACGAGGTTTAGTGTAAATATTTCATCACTACCAAGGGAAATGGAAAGTATGTTCCAAATATTTCCAGATCCAAAATGTGGATGGTTTAATGAGATCACTGGAGTCTTGGGAAGCTATGCAAGCTGAGGAGCTGGCCTCTAAACAGAACTTGTCATGATCAGACATGAACTTTTTCCATACCTCCCTTCTCTGACTGAGATAAGTAATTTGCACACATAGTCAATATTTTAACAGCAGGATCAGTAACTCTGGCACAGATGCTAAATTTAGCTCTGGGCAGGGTTGGAGCGGCCAGGAGTTGGCAGCTGTGACCTCCTGAGAGACATCTGCAGGAACATTTGTAAGAGACACTGTCTCCTACCTTCCTGCCCTCACAATTCCATAGAATCTGCTTGGCAGCACTCTCCATCTCGGAGAAACAGCATTTTCCAGATCATGTGGGTAGCAAAAATTAGAGTCTGGTAGAGCAGCAGCCTTCCAGCAGAGGTAAGGTGCCACCACTCAGCTGATCAGCACTGTCTTGTTTCCTCTGAATTGCAACATCTCTTGGCTGCCCACAAGATTTCCCTCAGCCTGCCTTACTTTTAATCTAGGAAATAAAGGCACAGCCTGATCCCCACTTATACCACATCTCCAGCTTCTGGTTTTATTGATGTAGGGACTTTGTGCATTTGGTGCTATCTAAATACCATCATTATCTTTCTAGCTGTCCTAAATAAACTAAATGTACCAACCATATTGACTGCCATGTACAGTGAGATCCAAAACTCTATAGCAACAAGGCAAATAAATATATTTTTTACCAAGGAAATAGGACCCCATTGACTTTATTTAGGCAAAAAAGTGGGGGGAAATATAGATTTAAAACATTAAAGACTTAAAGTTTAATGACTGATTATTGACTGATTATTCTAGACATGCTCAATGTCTCTTCTGGACCTCACGGACATCTAAAGATGCAATCACCTTCTACCTGATTCAAACAAACTTAAGCAATGATTTTTCAGCTTTATCTGCATAAGACAGTACAGTTATATTAAAAAACCCCAGGAAAAATTTATTGAAATGTACAAAAATAGGAACTCTTGATTCACAAACTTTATACTGCAGTCATTAATCCTTTATACTACATAAAAAACTTTAGGGGGAGACTTATGGTACTGGCTCACTGAGAAAACCTTAGGATATTAAAGTTCCCATCTCTTTCACTTCATTGCTTCAACAGATATTTCTACCATTCCTTACAAAAGGTTAAGAAATAGAAAAATTAAGACCAGTTTGTTTGCTGGGAATGACATCCTATGCTGTCTTACAGAGCATTTTTTGCTCAGCAGCACAGGTTAGAGAGAAGTATTTACATTTCCCCTTCTCAAACAGCCTTTCTGCATTGTACTGAGAGCTACAGCTGATTTTTTTTTTTTTTTTTTTTTTTTGANCCTGGTACTCAGAAAGGACTGATGAACTGAGTTGCAACAATAAATGAACAATTGAAATAATGCTGGCCAAATAAATATATTACATATTATAGACGACTATTCAGAGAATTTACTACTCACTTCCATAGTGTCTTTTGAAAGATAAACAACCCAGTACACCAGGTTGAATCCTGCAAATGCCACTGGAAAGAGGATCCTGGAATATTGGTCTATTTTACTTGCACCTCCAATGGCTGGTGGTTGTGGTGGGGCTGGTGTAGGAACAGACAGTGGTTGACACTGGGATGCAGTATTTGATAGGATGCTGAGTTCAGGAGACTGCTCTGCCTGAGATGTTATGGAGTTTACTCGCTTCTTCAGGTTAGAGTTGGAGTCAGAATGCTGTGAAAGAAAAAAGAAGAGAGGAAAAAAAGGTGATATTTGGATACAGAGTCTTAGGGTTTGTAATCTTGAGACGTTTTTCCACCTTTCAACTTAACTTTCTGATTTTATTGTTGCTTCTTTGCTACAGTGTAATCTCAGAAAATCACAAAAGTAATGCATCTATACAGGATATATATGTTTATGGCCTGAAGCTTTGCTGCTAAGCCATGAAAGAAAACGTGCTTTTCATATTTTTAACACTGTGATAAGTGGAAGCTCCAAGAGAGAAAAAGAAATGATGAAGCTAAAAGGAAAATGTAATGGTGTATGTAAATTGCAGTAGATTGGTATGACTGAAGTTTGTGTAGATATGGATGAAGACTAAACAAAACAGCAATATGGGCTGGCTCAGGTGCAGTCTGCCCTGGCTGAACCCATTGATGAGTTTGGTAAACACTGAATGGAGTCAGGCAGTCATGCAAGAACCAGAAAACTGCTGTACAAAAGGCAATGGACTAACTTTACAGCTGCTGAAGACATGAATGCTGAATTTCCTCTTGTTTTTTATAGGATAAAATTTCATTTTTAAATACATCTTATAATTCCAACAGAACTTCCATGCATATACCTGAAGACAAATATACTTAAATATAATGGGACCATTTTTATTTTCATTTACGGTGAAATGGAATCAAATTACTCCCATATTGTGTGCAGTATTTGCAGCCAGGTCCAATTACTCTTCAGAAAGCTGTATTAAAACTCTTATGAAAATTCAGCCAGAACTCAGGGATATGTAAAGCCTACCTCTTAGCTACTAGGCTAACATGTATATTCATTTTGTACATCTGTTTTATTTGGGGCCACGTTGACATTATTTTACCTTCACAAGAGTGGAAGTAGTAGAGTTCTTCCTTCCAGAAATGACTTAGGAATAGGATCTACCACAGGCTCTAAGCCTGCTCTAATGGATATTGATTACCCAATTTCACAGTAGCGTCAAACAGGAGGAAATATTCAAAAACCTTGCTGCTACTGCCATAGCCCACAATGGCCATTGGTGGATGCATGGCAGCAGCTGTCAGATTCATCTGATGGCTGAGAAAATACTGAAGGATGCCAAGAGTGACTTTGTTTGTTTGTTGTTTGTTTTAAGTACTGTAGTGTTCTGTTAACATGGAGCTTGAGCCTAAAACTTTGTCCATGAAACTCATTTCCCAGATTATTGATGAAAAGTCTTGTGCACAAAATCACACAATATACATAGATTTTCCTGGGTTTGAATACAAAGCTTTTTTGGTCAGCAGAACAAGATGACCAAATGACTGAAGCAGATGAGTGAAGTCTTAGAAAATGTAAATAACTCCCAATATAACAGCACATCATCTATAGTAGAATGGAAGACTAACATTGGAATGATTTTTTAGGTAGAAAAATGCTTTTAGATAGGCAATTTCCAAAGTCATTCATTGGGAGTGATTTAATGACAACCATTCAGTTAAAAGTAGCCTGCTGTCAGCACTTTTGGGATTTATCCTGCAGGATTTCTAAGCACGGCAACAGATTTTAGTCAATCAGATAAATGACTGAGTCAGTAAAAGGAAAGGAAGCATTTTCTAAAATACATTGCCCACTCTTTTTCTTGGACCACAATTTCTGGATAACAGGCTAACCCAGCACAACTGGTGTCTCCTGGGTGACTTTAAATAGTTGTAACAGGAATTATCCTTTCAGAAGTCATTGTTACTGTCAGAGAATAGGAAAAAGTGACATTTCCACAACAGGGTGCCAAGTTCTGTTCATGAATGAATGGACTAAAATTAGGGAGAGATGGATTCCTCAGAGCTGATTTTAGTCTAAATAAAAGGTGAAGAGAACATCATCTTACTTCAAAAGGAAAAAGGTTCTTTTTCTGTATGTATTTCCCTTACCTATTGCCCTTTTTCTTCCCCTACAACCAATCACCACTTCCAATTTGCCCTCTATACATTGTAAGACTGGTGTCATGTTCTGAATGGGTATCAAACAGCATTCCTGCTCTGTGCCTATCTGGAACACAGATGTTTAGTTTTGTATTTTCCAGTAACACAGCAAGCAACAGACAGATTTAAATGGGGGATGATCTACAGATGTGTCACAGAAACAGAAAGAGGGTTATCCATGTCCACTTGCACTAATCATAATAATAATCCCACTCTATAAACAGACTGGCTGGCTGAGCCTGCCTTCCTGCTTTCACTGAAGTTCTGTTCCATTTTGCCTGCATGCCCTGCTTTGAACAGAACTGTACGACTTGTAAGGTATCTTGTTTTTCAATTTACCGTGAAATAACTTGACCTTTTGTGGAGACTAAGTGGTTCCTAAAAATACAAGTGTTAAGGTGAATCTTAGCCCTTTATATCTACAATATTCTGGCACAAGGTGGGTCAAATTCTACTCTGGATTACTCAAGTATGAATCAGGAATTACAGTGCTGAAGTGATGGAGTTAATAGTAAGTAGAACAGATGTAGCATGTGATCTTTGGATGATGTTTAGTACTGAACATATTTAGAATGTGGAGGTAGTAAAATCTTTGTGATCATTTGAATAGGCACTTGGAAAAGTATAATCCTAGTAATTATTTTATTCATATTTATTAAATCTCATCATTCCTATAGAAGGAGGATTGCTAAAGTTGGAGGATTATCTCAATGTGATTTCATCTCAAGAAAAACCCTGAGTAGTTCTTCACTCTGTCTTTAATAGTCCTGTGTCCCCAGAACAGCCAACTCAAAGTCAAGTCTATTTTCTTCTAAATCCCTACTCAGAATATGGAATTCTAAGTCCAAATTTATCTCAGATG
The DNA here is from genome assembly GCA_013400435.1 of Pycnonotus jocosus. Classification (NCBI taxonomy): domain Eukaryota; kingdom Metazoa; phylum Chordata; class Aves; order Passeriformes; family Pycnonotidae; genus Pycnonotus; species Pycnonotus jocosus. Next base: position 110,487 of record VWYP01011684.1, read on the forward strand.
TGTGATGAGGATGTTTCTCAGTATGGGAATTGTTTGTAGACCAGACTGCTGCCCCAGAACCACAACTTGTATTTTTCATTGGAATTCACTGCTAAACCAAGAAGAGGAGGCAGTAAGGAGACCACACAATTTCTTATTTGAGTTGTTCTGAACAGCAGCTACAGTAATCTATCTACTATATCTAGATTTAACTTCTCCTTTTGACAAAGATTACATGCAATAACATCATGAAATGTTAACAAAACACAGAGAGGAAATGGAAATGAATGGCCTATTTTACATAGCTCACAGAGCCAATCACTCAAGTAAGGACTGTTTTACAAGTAGCAAGAACAAGAAGCCTGAGGCATGGCATGCTGTAAGGAAAGAATGGATTTTCCTAAGTTACTGAACCTTGATGCAGAGGAGTACTCTTGCACTTATGGAATGTTAGTCCATTAGGCAATTAAACCTGCAACTCTGCATGACCAGGAGTGACACAGACCAGATTGCCAGTTCATTGTTTAATGTGAGACACCATCACATGGGACTCGATAAACACTGGTCTGTAGATGGCCTGTAAGGTACAGTCTGCCCTCTTATTAAGCTTTTGCAGCCAAGCTATCTCATCCCCTGGAAAGCTCACAAAGCACTCTCATCCTGTCTGTAAAGCTCTGTTCTCTCACAACTCTCCTCAATATCACTAGAATTTGCTTATACTCAGACTATCTCAGGAGGCTTTCACCAAACTTCTTGCCTTCCAGATCTAAAAAAATACAGCATACATAACCCTGGAGTAAACAGAATTCTTTGTCTGCTCCTTCTGATTCTTGTGGTGCATGCTAACTGTGATTTATGAATGCACTTTGTTCTTATGTTTCTTTCCCTCAAGAGATTTCTGTAATTCATATTTGTAGAATTCTCATCTCTGTTGCTTTGTACTGCAAATGCATATTCTCACTATCACTTTAGTTTATGATCTAACAGTAACATGTGTCTCTTAAATATGCAACCCAGATACTGTCTAACTTTAAACAAATTAATATCTGTATGTCCTTCCTTATCTCTCTTTTACTCACGTCTCTTTTTCCTGCTAGCAATGCAGTAAAAAAAGAGGTTCATGAGAATAAACTCTAAAAGTTTAGATAAAAATAATGTGTTATTTCTTCTTTTCTTCATAATTTATTTGATTAAAGACACTGAACTTTCCTTATATCAACATACAGAAACCAACCTAGAACCAGAACTTAGTATCTGCAAAAGGAAGAATGCCTAATTAAATATATAACATACTTTTGCCTCTTTTCATTAGTCGATACAATTTGAATAATTTCAACCACTACAGAGATAACAGCACATGCTAGTGACTTATTTCCCAAAGCAGGAGTTAAACATGGTTTAGCCCCCACATCCACCAGTGTGATCTGTAAAAACTCTCCTTAGATACTGAACAATCCATATGCAGCACCTTCCAGCAGGAAAGTTCATCACAGTATGCAACATCATCTTTTGGCCAAGTACTAAGGAACCTCATCCAATATAGTCCTGTGCAGGTTCAGATCCATCCCATGGCAGAGATTCATTATAAATCCTAATCTGGAAACTACTTTGAATGTCTCATCTGTGGGATCTAATTTTTAAAGATGTCTACTGCAAATAATGTGTATTGTTTATAGATGTAAACAGTGCCCTGCATAATCAAAAGCTGAATATTTTAGAAGTCATTAATAACTCTAGCTTTAGGAATCTCTTTAGGAATTTCAAGTTACCTTTGCTAGAAACACTGAGGAAAAACATGCAGACTTTTTTTCATCATTTTTTACCCTAGTGAAAGGGTTAAATCACTCAGGTTAAATGACTCACTTGGAGCATGGGAAAACCATGTTCAAATTCTTATTTAACCTCCAGGAACTGAAATTCACTTCTCTCAGAATACAGCCTAAACATCAGGTGAAGGTGAATAAGGGGAGAGTCTGTTACCTTAATACTTCAAATCTATTTTATTTTGCATAGAAAAATCTAAAGATCTATATAGGCAGGAAGCATAGCTGAAAAATACCCAATGTCCATTTTATTAAAACTGCTGTCATATAAACCAGATATGTAGTAAGGAGAGCAGAGACTGGAACCCTGGTCACTCTCTTTTCAATGGGAATGTGCTATGGTAGAGTTTCTTCCTAATGTTTATTTGTAGCATGCCAGGAAAAACATGTAATTGGCACAGAGCCTCTCTGCTGTCAAAATATGTTTTTACATTAAACAGATTTAAAATTTCAAAGCCACATTTGGCTCTTAAATCTATCAGTGTCTGTTCATATGTTTTTTTCCTATAATTAAATTTACTTTATTTTGTTCTCACTGCCCTCCTGCATAAAAAGTGCTGGGATTAGGCCTCAATGTTCTCAGTCAAGACCTTAAAGCATGTAGGTGTTTCTAGGATGATACCTAAAAGGTGGTTGATGATCCAGAGAGAAGTACTCTGTTACACCAGGATACTCATTAAACATACTCAATATATTCTGACATAATTATAGGCAACTAAATCCTCTATACCAGTGACATATGGCTGCTCTGCAGTTGGCCAGGGTTGTTAAAGAGAATAAGAATCCTTTCCTGCCCAAGCCGTGTTGTTTTGAAACACAAGGCTGGAGGGAGAAGGAAGCTCTCCCAGAGGTATTTCACTGCTCTGTGCTGATTCCTGCTAAAACATGAGGTCTATTAGAATATAACTGTAATCAAGCTGTTACAGGGTGGTACTCTTTTGTCTTTTACATGTAGCCTCTCACATGGAAAGGATGTACTTTGATCCATGGGGTTACTCCCTGACCGTCCCACAAAGCATTACTGCAAATTGTGTGCTCCACACAGTGTCACCAATTCCCCTCCCCTGCAACTTCCAGGACTGGGATCTCCGTAGGAAAAGAAAGCCATCAACAGGAAACAATGCAATTGATATAGAAAAATATACATTTGAAATGGATTTAAATGCTAAATGCCATCATGGTTTCATATGTGTATGTATAAGATGTTTGGTATTGACATGCTAAAACCAGCTTGGCCACCATATGAGTAAAAACAGGTTTGTGTCAGGGTCCAGATGAATGCTCAGCTTGTTGCCATCGTGTTCTGCAGTGGAACACCCATAGTTTTGTATTTCACACAGGGATTGCCTGCAGCTGATGAAGAGAGCAAGCCAAATTCTGCTCTCAGCTAACTGAGGTAAATAAAGAGGCTTTCCTGGAGCCAGCCCAGGCCTGGTGGGCTCTCAGCTCTCCGCTGAGCACACGGGCACAGCCACATCTCTCCTACTGAACCCAGCACACTTCAGTGGCTGCAGCATTTTCTCCTACTTTAGTTCTACAGTAATGTAGCTATAGAGGCATAAGGCTCAGTGAGAACGACAGACCTGAGGACATGGTCACATACTCATGCAATCAGCCCGTGTTAAATACACTGTTAGCATTCAAATTAGACACTTCAGGTCTGTTTCATATCAAATTATATCACTGACTGCAGTATATCTATTGATCTGACAATATACGAAAGTTTCTTCCCCCCTACCAAAGGAAAAAAAAAAAAAAGAAAAAAGAAAAAAGAAAACCTTCCTAAAATCTGTTATCCTCTAATCACTCCTTTTTCCCAGAATGCCCTTCTGGAAGGGAATCTTTTAAATCCAAAAGCTAATTCTTCTAAAAGCCTCTTTGACTACAACATCTTGCCTTCAATTTTTAAGTACCCTTCATTTTTACGATCTCACTGAGTTTGCTCTTTCTATTACTGCAGTTCTCATAGAGAACTGATCCTGGGAGAAAAAAAGTGGTGAACATACAAGGCTTGAAAATGACTGTCCTGCTTTGAGCAAGATCAGGTCTGCAGAATTTTGACATTGTGGGCTGTTTTAGAGTCCAAGTTTACTCTGGGACCTAGATGTTATGGAACTTACTATTCCTAAATCTCTATGATGTCAGCTAGATGTAAATAATTTTCTTGAGCAAATTGCTGCAGAGTGCTTCCTAGATGTGTATTTTATTCCTAGATGCCTTTTTTTTTTTTCCTTTTTTGCTGGTTTTTACTTGGAAAACCTAACAAGTTAATATTTACAAAACAGAAAGGAGTGTCTTCAGTTTGATCTTTCCTTGTTTATGGCTGAAAACCTTGTTAAGAAATCTGGGGTTTTTAACTTTTTTTATCTTTTATTCATTTGTTCGACAGAAATTTTATATTTGGTGCTCAGCTTGGTCTGCTGTGATTCATAGACTATGTAAATCTGAAGGAGCCCTACCATCAGGAACAAGTTGTTAGCTTATCTGGGCAGCAGCAGAAGATAATTTTTTGGAACAGTTGTTTTCCTGAGACTGGGAATGTGAGGGGAGTGGTGGCAGTGGCTGTGAATGCACCAGCAGCACATACACAGTCAGCCTGACTGTTTTCATATTGCTCAGCAGGTACTTCAGTGAAAACAAAAATAGTATTTTTTGGGGTTGTTTTTTCCTTTCTAGTAAACCTCCTCATGATTAACTCACACTTGAATAAGGAGGTGTGTGAAGGACAGGTCCAAGCTGTTGTTCCTCTTCAAGATGTACTAGCTATCAATATTTTTTTCATGCTACATAAAACCAGGTGAACTTTTTGGTTTTTTTTTCTGATAGCTTGGTCTCGAAAAAAGAGCCAGCAAAACTCATCAATTATGATTTTAATAGGTTGAAAGTACTTAAATGTTGTAACATTTATCAGCAAATGTGGAAAAATTACTATATGGTGTGGCTCTGATTTTCCTAACTCCAAAAAACAAGTGCTGCACCCCCAAAAGAGGTGCGACAATATGGTGGGTAAGGTGTTGCCTTGATATGGGCACCTCTTAGATTGACTCCCTTATTCAATTACAGATTCAGAGGTTTTGCAAAATGTCATTCAAATTCTGTTACTTCTCCAGAAATGGAAATCATGGTGGTAGTAAAACTGATTTTGAAACACGAAGGCCACAGTGATAAATATATTAACATATGTTGTGAGACAGCATTCACGATTTAGCATGAGATTTACAGAGTAAAATTTGCAAGCAATTCTGGCACAGTTTTTTTTGATACTAGAAAGACTTCCTGCCTTTCATGTGTACTAAAAGCCTTCATTTACGTTTTTCTCCCCCAAGCTTCCACCAACACAGATTTCATAAAGGTAACAGATGCCAAGTCTATATAAAGGCTAATTACCCATCTTCCAGATGACTCACTTATGGTCTGTACCCTTGTACTACAGTGATTCCATAATCATCTGGCCAATGCACATGTTCATTCCATTGTACACTGTCCCACAAATTCTGCAGACTTACTGGGAACCACAGCTGCCTGACCACACTGCCTACAGCATTGCCCAAGAGAAGTATCATGGATAACAGTCTAATGGCTTTCCTTAAATATCTTGCCAAATAAACATGTCTCTAGAAAATCATATTGCAAGTTTAAATGAACACTATAAACAAATGAAGTGTTTTCGTTTTCTGGAATCAGAACAATGTCTTTGATAAACAGACACAATCTGGTTACATAATCTGCTTCAGGTTAAGATCACTTTAATATTGTTTTGCATTCCCTACTTCAGCTGCCTGTTCCTATATGATGCTTATTATCAGAAAAGCAAGCAATTACCGAGACAATCTCGTCCTCTGCCGGTACAGTTGCTGCTGATAGTGCTGCTGCCAGTGCTGCTGCCCTGGCTGCCTTCCTCATGGCTCTCTGAGTCTGGAGATTGGTGAAGTAGTTGACAGCTGCAAACTCAATAAGTGCAGAGAAGACAAAGGCAAAGCACACGGCAATGAACCAATCCATGGCGGTGGCGTAGGACACCTTGGGCAGAGAATGGCGAGCACTGATGCTCAGGGTGGTCATCGTGAGAACTGTGGTGATTCCTTGAAAACAACAGAAGGAAATGGGGGCATTAGAACTTGGCTTCAGCCCTGCTACTCTTAAATTCATATACATGAAAAGAACCAAAGCACAACACCCTTTTTGATTTTAGCTGTCATCCTACATCTCAGCTAACCAACAAGACTCCTAAGCATTCTGTATTCCTAAATATCTCTCATAAATGGATTCAGCATCTAAAAGGTCTGGAAAAACTTCTTTGATGGATTGAGCAGACTGAAAGGTAGAATAACAACATTCTACATGGTGCAGCTTCTTAGAATTGTGATAAACATGGCTATAAGAAAATCCAGGCTCAAAATACGAAGGAGATTTTCCTTGGGGGGTTAGTAAGTGAAATACTTGGCAGAAACCTGGATTCACATATTGTCATTCCCCAAGAAAGATCCTCTCTTTCTCCTGTTGTACAAGACAGACCATGGCTTACAGAATCCTCACTAAATCAGTCAAATTCTACATTAGGAACAGTCAGAGCCTGATCCAAACATTTCAAGTAATAATGCTTTGGTCCCCAGTCTTTAATCACTGGATACATTTTTTAAGATTTTCTAAGAGTATCTTGATTTGAAAGCACCTGTAGTTACAGATAGTGAAGGACAGAAAAGCTACTTCTCTAGAGCTGCTTATCTATTTTCACAGAGCAAATCTGGTCATGTAGCTCATGGGCCCCATGGTGTTCTTCACATGAATTCATGAATTTATTCTTTCTGTATTGAAGTGTTCAGCATTAATAATGTAGGAAATGTACTTACTTCCTACTGCTGCCTGATACAAGCACAAAATGCAAGAACAAACTCAATCATTTACATACAAGCCTCTGTGACTCATATTTACTTATAATTATGCCTGCTAGAATGTAAAAACTGTGGGTATTTAAAGCCAGTAGGGTGGAGAATATCCTCCTGTCCTATTCTCTGCAGTTGGGAAAGGGCATGTGGCAAAGTAAAAGATGTTATAATGTCATATTGTAATGGCCATGGTGAGTTGATGAAGCAATATGCTGTGAGTGATGCTCAGAGCAAAGGATGCAGTGTCATAGTATACTGCAGCATCCAGACAGGGTGACATTATTTTCATTTCCTCTGCAACTCTTTCACATGATTTGGCTTGCCAGCTGTCTAAGGTTAACTGTGTCCCAATGTCATTATTTAACACGTTTTAATGAAATACAAATAGGAGATGGTATAGAAATATGTAGAATCCCTATTTCTCCCAAATCTGCCAGACTTGTTTTACAGTATGAATACAACTATACTGAGATGTATTTCAATTTCAAAGGTCCAGAATGAACTTTTTGAAATGATGTGTGATTAGATTAGAATCTGTCCATGAGCTATTTAGTATTAAAATTGATATATTCTGTGTCTGAATAAAAACTTACTGCAGCAGTAAGTTAACTTAGGAATAGGTCTCCTATTCTATTACAGATATAGATAAGAATTCTCTCAATGTGGAGTGAATATTGATGAAATGCTCTGCACTGTGGAAAGCCACTCCATCAAACTGAATACCAAATTACAGTTGGTAAACTGTGCAAGTGCTGACTGTTTACCCTTGCCTTTACATTTTGAACACTTCCTGGTAAGTTTTGAAGAATATATTACATAGCGCAAACACTGAAATCTGATAACTGGCATCCATTTGGAGGTAAACAAAGACCTTAAATTATTTTGTGCTGAGAAACTGGTTTAGGCACATTGTTATTCTTCTACTATTAATTTCTCTTCTCTCAAACTTAGTTTTGGAACTTACACGTATAAGTGAAAAATTATAATTCAAGTATTTGTATGTTCAATATGATGTATTTTGAACCTTCTCCATTTTAAAACTTTTTCACTGGAAAAGACGAGAAGTCTTTTTCTGTCATAAGGAATTTGCCCCCTTTTCCATAGATTAAGGTATTCAGAATCCATGGGATTTTGAACGAGTCAGGACTACAAATTCAGACTGTGCCCTGGGAGAAATACAAATGGAATAAGGATTGAAATAGTATTTTAAAATGCTAATGTCACTATTTTCCACAATACAGAAATATATTTATTATCCTCTTTTCATAAAATATTTTCCCAAGTCCATGTTTCTCTTCAGTACAACACCTAAGAGCTGTTATTCCAGTGTGTTTGAAGTATTTATACAATTATTACCAAATCAGCTACAGACCTACCTGCACATCTCTTCAAGCATGTACAGTTACTTTCCATGTCCACTATGTTGCAAGTATGTTTTACTCAAAATGTAGAGGATGTAACTCTATACATATACATATAAATATACATATATATACACATATATATATATATATATATGTACACGGACCAGGAGACTCAAAGCTTTGAGAGCATTAATTCAAACCACTGGAAAGAAGAAAACAAAAAGGCCCTGCCATGCAGTATGAATAGATCTTTCTCATTATACCTGTGCTAGGGACACTATTATTCTCACTGATCTTTATCCATCTAAAGCCCTTATTAGTTGTTTAGACACCTTTGTAGCCAAGGAGAAGAGAGCACTCCCGAATGAGTGTTAGATGAGGTGCCTTATCTCACATAGTAACTCCATTCCATGTGGCGGGGTTTTTTGGGTTTTTTTTAGAGCTTTAACTCATATTGGTTTCACAAGACAATAAATCAATAGGAAAAAAAAAAAACCTCTTTAAAAATTGAAGAGGTTGACATTTACTTTGAAATTGTCCCTTCCTGCATACAAAAATGTACTGAAAATCGCAACAAACAAGTCTGGCTAACCAAACAATCTGAGTCAAGAATGTTCACCCTCACAGGCAAATTGACTATTATTTGGTTTCACTTTAATATTTACTTTTGCTGACTGAAACCTACTAACTGCCTTCCCTAATCCCCTGCAGATTACAGCATTTGATTGATACAATGGGTTCAATACAGTGAATAAAATGAATGACAAAAGGAAAAACACAAATACCAGCCACGGTTCTTGCTGGAACAGATTCTTTGTTGATCCAAAACACAACTTGAGACAAGACTACAGTCATGATGCATGGAATGTATGTCTGAATGAGATAGTAGCCTATTTTCCTCTGCAGATGGAAATAGAGCAGCTGGAGTGAATATTCGCCTAAAACAAACAAGTAATGAAAGGAATGAATGAATGGATGGTAAATGTGATGCTGAGCTGTTCAAAGACCTTAACGCAGCATACCAAAAACTGTCCTGGCTGGAACAGACTCCTTGTTAATCCAGAAAGACACCTGAGAAAGAATGACTGTCATAATGCAAGGAGTGTATATCTGTATCATGAAGTAGCCCATCTTCCTTTGCAAGTGGAAATAAACTGTCATGATTACATATTCACCTGTTAAGAGACAAGTATGTCAGCATTATTTTGGCAACATGTGAGTGAACATTATTGGCTTAAACCCAACATAATACGTTCTGATGAAATCACAGACCTCCTAGTGCATAATAAAAATAAGCTGCTTAAAAAAAGGTAAAGTGACCTTATGGAAACAGAGCAGAATAATATTCATTTTATCTATTGTTTTTACTGGGGTGGAGAGGCAGTGGGAATTCCTAATCTCCTGAAAAATTCTGTGTTTGATGGGGCTGTATTGAAAAGCTGTCTTTTAAGAAACAATGGTTAGAGTCTGTCCAAGGGACTTACTTTTTAAAATGGCAAAAGATCATCAATTTAATTCTATATTAAAAAAAACCCCTGTAATTTATTTTCAACATATTGCACAACACTAGTAGTTTCCACATGGCTCCATCTTACCTGTATTAGATTTAATTGTTTCACTAGATACAGTTTGTCCTATGAGGTCATACTGGAGAAGACTGGAAGACTCCTGTGGTACTTCTACTGAATGTAATGGTCCTTTTTTCCAAGTATAAATTATTTCACTTTTTGGATAAGCATCTGAGTAACAGAGGGGGAAATTGCCATTACTAATTACATATTTTATAAGAAATTGAAAAGTAAGTAGAAAAATCCCCTTTTGTAGCTCAAATGGCCACAGAAACAGGCATCCTACTCCAGAAAATTTCCTAACCTCATTAATGACAAAATTTTTGAAAAAAGCAGCAATGAGAGAGTGGCTGAGGTGGGACCTGAGAAGAACTAGCTTTTGCTTCTTAATCTTTTACAAAACATGCACATTAATTACCACACAACTCAACTAAATATTTTCAAAACTGATTACCACAGACTACATATTTTCAAAATTATAAGTAATACAGTAAATGTAGCAGAGGTTTTATGATTTGTTGAAGGACCAACTTTTACTACCAGAAGTGTAAGGATAATAAACAATAAAACATGCTTCAACAGTCTCCCTTCAGTGAATAAATCCATGTCCATATCAATGGTCTGGGTCTCAGACAAAAAAGTAAAATTCTAGTATAAAAATACAACTTAAAATTTCAGCTATGTCACTTAATAATATCTTAGGATCTTCTGACCTTCTAACCAAATGCGTTACTTTAACAAACCGAAAGATACAGAAAAACTTACAGCTTCCAAATTTCAGTGGACAAGCATGTCCATCCATTGGGAAGTTCACCAACCGCATAGGACAATCAGCATTAATGGTTAGTCTAGAATACACAGTTGTAGATAATTTAAAAATACGGTATGTAGGAAAATGCTGATAGAATCAAAAGTCAACCAAAAGCAGAAGAACAAGCTCTCACCTCATTGTGTAAAGAATAGTTCCATTCTGCATAATTCTGAAAAGTTTGTTAGGAGTTGTCATATTGTGAGCAATTGATTTTTTTCCATTTCTAAAAAACGTGTCTGGTGTCCATATTTTACTGACCATTAAATTGTTCAGTCTCAAAATTTCAGTTGGCCCACTAAACTTCAACCTCTCATCAGTCCACGTCTGACGAAAGAAGACATCCATTGTGTATTCCTATGGAAAATAAATAGGGATTGACTCCTGTGTGGGGGTCAGCAGTACCAAGTGGCTGTGAGGACAGTAACTCCATGAGACAACTTAACACACATGTCAATGGCATTTCATTTAATGCTTAAACACTCAATCCTATTATCATTAAGTCGTTTCTAAAAAAAGTTATCCATGAAGTTATCTTATTTTCTTATTATTTGAAGAATAGACACAAATGAATCAGTGAACAGATAATTTGACATGAGTAAGGAAAAAAAACAACCCTCATTGTATCCTCATAGAAAATAATTTAATTCAAAGTGATTGAAGGCTAAGGAAATACAAATGCCTGCCCTTCAAAGTGCAAGACCAAACTATCAATGTTTAATTACCAAAAAGAAACAAGAAGACATGCTCGGTGACCTTTTGCAGCTTTTTTTGGATATTCAGAATGTAAGGACTGATCTGAGTAACATCACAGTAGAACTGTGGTGTCAAGTTAATATTAATCGATGGGACTTTTTTTCAAAAATTCTTAGTAATATTTTCACAAGTCTTCAGAAAAGAGCTCTCTGCAGAAGTTGCTTAGGAAACAGAGCTAAACCTGGCCAAGGGCAAATTTTGTAAGAATGCAAGGTTATGCCTTCTCTTAGACTCACTGATGACAAGCAGAGGAAAAACTTTGGTCGTACTTGGAGCCCACAGTTCCAGGCCTGCGAACTGGACTGCAGGCTCAGGTGAGCTGGTGTTAGAGGAGTGCACAAGGGCAAAAATAGCAGCCCAAGTCAATGTCTAGAAAGACAACAGCAATGCCATCCTCACTTCCACAATTTAACATGTTCCTGGGGGCTACTGTTGTAGTTGCCAGAGTTCACCCAAGGCTGCAGCTGCCGCAATTTGGGGACATGCAGCATAGCCAGGGCATGTGGACCTGTGTCGGCAATGGCACCATTCCCCGGCAGCTGCTCATTCTGCTGCCGCCGGCCAGGCAGCGTCCCGCAAAGCTGTGCTGGCACACGGGTGCTCACCATCTTCTTCACAGGGTTAAACAGGCATCTTTTACCTCACCTGAGGCTGTGTGTGCCTAGCCCCGGCTGGCGCGGCCGGGAAATAGCTGTATGCAGCTCTGGCCAAACTGCTCTGCTGGGCCCTAGAGATTGTCAAAGAGATTAAGCCCTCGTAATCTGCTTTAATGACAGTCAACTCAGATGCCACCGTAATGAATCCCGGGAAAACAGAGCAGGGGCGGCCAGCGGGGCCCTTACCATCTCCACGTCGGACACCGGCCCGAAGCTGGTCACGTAGATGTCCGTCTTGACTTCTGTCACGGCGCCTGCGGGACACAGAGAGGGGCTGGGAGAGAGCGGGGCCGGGGCTGCGGGGCCCCCGGTTCGAGGGCAATGGAAACACCCCGCAAGAGCCGGGGCTTGCGAGGCACGGGCAACTTTGCTGCTTTGCCGCCGCTTTTGGGGCTCCACCGCCTCCCTCCTGCCACGGCTGCGGGACGAGGCGCTGCTGCCCGGGGCAGCCGCAGCGCTGCCGCTCGCCCTTCCCCACACGCCGCCTCCCGACGGGACGGGGCTTCCCCGCTACCTCCAAATCCCGGCCGGAGCCTGTTGTCGTAGCCGTCCAACAACTTGTCGAGGATCCGCGTGATGTTTTCCGAGTAGAGGTCCGCCCCGTCGCCCTGGTCCCCCAGCGCCGTCCCCACGCTGCGGAGAGAGGCGAATCCCCGTCGGTGGCGCGGGCCAGGTCGCGCCTGGCGAGGCCCCGGCCCCGGCCCCGGGGGAGCGCAGGGAGGGAAGAGCCCCTCGGCCGCTGGGCCGGGCTGCGGGGATCCCCGGGGCTCCCTCACTCACCTCACAGCGACACATGCCCAGGCCAGCAGCAGAGCCATGCCGCAGGTGTGTGCGGGGACGCTCAGGTGCCCTCAGACCCGTCAGCTGGAGCCGGTGTCGGCGCTCATCGTTCCCGCGGGCCCCGGGGCTCGGCCGGGCGAGGCTGAGGGAGAGCCCGGCTGCCTCAGCCCCAGCCCCGCGGCTCTGGGCCGGCCTTTGCCCGGGGTGGGGACGTGCGGGGTGTCCGCGGCCGTGCGCGTCCCTTGGATTCGCCACCGCCGTTCAGCCTCCTCTGACTGTTCCGGGGGGGAATTAGGGTTTGAAGGGACGGTGCGCGGTCGGAGAGCAGTGACAATAATCGAATAAGGCATTAGGGGAGATTAAAAGGAAGAAATCCACTGCTAGTTTTGGCATGGAATTAGCAGGGACCCGTTAGGAAATCTGGAAAAGCTCTGGCATCTTGCTGATAGAGATTATGTTAGAAATGGCCTCAGCTTTTATTATGTTTATGGTTCACAGGGAGATTATTATGCAGCTTCTACATCATTAGAACTTTGGGGGGGAGGGGGGGAACACAACAGTTCACAATTTACTGGAGGTTTTAACCTTTCTAAACAATTTTCTTGTCGATCAGTTCTTCAGAACTATACAGAGATCTGCAGTATCTAAATGCTGATATCTGGACATTAAACACTAAAAGTTGGTTCTGGTTCAGATTTCTAGATTTGTTTGTTTGTTTTTCCTATTTTGTTTATTTGGGGGGGTTGATGAGATTTTTTTTGGTTTGTGGTTTTGTTTTTTTTTTTTTCATACTAAGCTGTTTTGGAGGGTTACACGCGCAGATTTTGCTCAGACTTTAAACCAAGGCATTACCAGGACTTTTGCTAGAACTGGAGCTCCTTACTTTTAAACCACTGGGATTATTTATCATTACTAATTTTGTCCTGATAAGTACTGACTGGATCATTGCTGTCCCTTACTTCAGTAAGTATGTTAATGCAGTCAGCCCTAAAGGAAAAAAAGATCACTCTGCTCCAGCTTTTCCTGTGGCCTTGTTACGTCTCAAAAAACCAGTGAATGATGTAACACCTATGTCATTTAGCTGCACTGTAAACAAAGGAATTGGGTCCATTTTCTTTCCATGATACCATAGGGGAACAAAAACCACACCAAAATAACTCAGTTGTTTTTACAATATTTTGTTGCATAAACCTCATTTTCATTATCAGCTTCTAAGAAAATATATTAATTATCAAGAAATGGAAAAATGCTTTTGCATGAAACTAAAAAAATCATGGGGGCTTTGGGGTTTTGTTGGGGTTTTTTTTGGGGGGGTGTTGGGGTTTTGTTGTTGTTGTTGCTATTGTTTGGTTGGGTTTTTTCCCTCTTTTGTCTGGAAAATGGGGGAGTTTAATACATTTGCTTTTTGGACCAGCTTGGGATACATCCCAGGCTGGGATGTTCTCTGGGCTCCCCTTGTTGTCTATTATTATCTCACCTCTGAGTGAGAACTGCCCAGCAGTTCTTGCATGGCAGCAAAGATCTCTGAGGGCAAAGCAGGAAACTTGGGCAGGGGGCTGCAGTCTTTCAATAAGTTGTATAATTTCAGTATGGGATTTCCCTGCAAGAAAATGACATGATAATGTTCATAAGAAAATTGCAGTTAGACTCAAAGACATTAAAAAAAAATCTCTAAGCCACTCAAAATATTCCAGTCTGCCTTCTAAAATGCCAAAAGCAGCCTTTGCATGGTAAAGGCAGTAGAAGGGGCTTTACTGTTGCAGAACTAGATGGTTTCAGCAGCTGAAAGAGGCTTTCGGCAGATTGTTAAATCTAATTTATCTTGAACTTTCAGTTAATGTTTTCTTTTTGTGGATTTGAAACTTTCAAGAGTGAAACAGACATATTCCCCCTTCTCAGCAGTTTTGAAATTCTCTGCACCAAGAAGTTCTGTATTCTTGTATTTGTGTTCTGTTTATGAAATGTTCATACTATCAATTGCACAAATTTCTCTATCAAAGAAGATCAAGCCAGCAAACTCTATTGAGACTTGGTTATCAAACCAGTTTGAAAATAAACATGTCTGAGAAAATCAGTTGGAAATTAGAATTTCATAAGTGAACTGAGTACACTTTAAAAAGGAATAGTGATCGTGGAGACAGGAAGAGATGTTTCTTGGGAGACAAAGCTCTCGTGAGATTAATGAAAATGTTATTAAAGGCTTGTCAGCAACATATGCTTTGGGCTTTTAATTAAACAAACAATTTGAAATTTGTTGAGAAAATGGCATGAACTGAACAACAGGCTTGCAAAAAGTGAATGGCAAATTGAGATGTGTGGTGGCAAGATTACACTTTCCAGCTGCTAATTTTATCACCTTGTAGGGTGTCATTAGCACTGAGATGAAAAATGAAATTTCTGATTCACTTGGGAATACAATTGCAGAAAACTAGATCATTTGCAACAGCTGAAAACTTCCTGAGAAATGTGTTTGTTTTCATCTTGAAACTGAGGGATTTTGAAATGAAATTAGTCTGACTGAAGTTTCTGTGGCAACTAGGAAGTTAAAATATGACAAATTTGGTACAAAGGCCTGCAAGATTGCAATTGATTCTCTCATATTTGCAGTTAATCTGATACCTGCTATCTGTTCAGCCTTATGACAGAGAAATGTGTCCCTCATTTCCTTTTGTTCAGCATCTACATTCTACATAAGAAGAAATAAGATTTTATGCAGTGAATGTGATTATAAATTAACTCAAGGGTCACTATTTTAAAGCTGTCCTTACTTTGTGGGAAAAGCTTGCATTTCAAGGCTTTGTTGGCTTTTCTTTTTACAAGCTTTTTTCCCCAGGAAATTAAATATTTTACAGGGAATATACAGCAGAGATATAAGGAAAATAATTTTAACCTTGTACAATTCTGTGTAAATGGAATGCCTGCCAGATTGGTATTCCTTCATGCTCATCTTGCTGTCAAGGGACAGTGTTTACTCTGTTCACCCTTTCAAATGTTTCCTCTGCCTTCCAAAACCTTCAGGGAGAATGCATGCACATATTGTTACCTGTGCTGCTCACCCCACCCTGCCACAGATAATTCCAACTGTGGATGAGTCATCTGCTCACAAATTGCTTTATTGGTACCTTGTAACACCAGGAGCTGGCACAGGAGAGAGCAGCTCTCAGAACTGAGGGAACACACTGAGGTAAAGATGCTTCTGTCTTATTTATTCTTGTCCTGTCCAAGCTCAACCGCAGTGAAAAATTTTCTAATTGATGCATACAAATTTATGCACCTGCAAGGACATGTACAAACATATCTTCTTATTTTTCATATTAAATGCTTAAACATTTGAGCCTGTATGAACCTGAGTTTGCTTTTATGTCCAGAGAAGTTAAAGGTCCAAACAGACAGAAACCATAACATTTCAAACCTCAGGCTGATTCTTAGACATTATTCAATGTGCAGTCTAGAATAAACACCTCAGTAATGGAAAGAAGCTGGCTTTTGCCAGATCTGCTGGGCAGAAAATGGAACAAATTCTTCATTAAGCATTTTTGAAGGATATGGGCCAGACTGCTGTTCAGTTGTTAGCACTCGTTCCACCTACCGTGCAGATATATAAATGGCATTTCAAAGTACAGATGGAACTGGCTGACATCGTACAAATCGATACAAGTATTGTGTGCCTACTTGTTTTTCTTAGGATTTCTGTCGTAATTCTGGGAAATGTGAGGTATGCATGAATCATCCTGTGAAAGCTGAGGGCTCTCTCCAGATGCCTACTGAGGCATCTACAAACAACCTAAACCAAACTGAAGGTCTTAGGCTCCTTACTCACTCTACAGAGGTGAAAAACCACAAAACAAACCTGGTAGGAACCACATAGGAATAAACTGCGTAACCCTCCTTTGCTCCAGTACTTGAAATTATTTTGGCCTTTTTTTTTTTTCTTTTCTATTATCTCTGTATTCCTTACACATATATTTGGAGCTCTGTAGCCTGTTATTCCATTTGTAGTTAGTTTTTCCAGTACTTCCCCTGCCCTGGTAGGCAGAAAGACAAAAAACATTCCAAGACCCCTATGCTGTCTTGGTTCTCCTTAGAAACCATTGTTGAAAAACAGCTATTTTTGACACATTTTCATCAACAAACTTCAGTCTCATTTGGGGGGGGAGGATTTAGAAGGGGCTTGAACTGGGGAGAATTGCATCACCACTGGTGCTCCTTATAGGTGATTTTTGTCAATTACACTAATTTACTAAACTTATGAAACAGTATTCACCCTGTGGAGGGGTGGGCTTTACTGGACATTTTCCACATCTGCCCTTGGAGGCCTTCAGTAGAGATGAACCTTTATATTACCTCCTATATTAATATTATCTCAAAAGTGTGTATTGTTTCATTTATAAGTACTTGAAGGCATCAGAAAACCTTTTCTTTTGCTGGCATTTTTGCCACATGCCATTCCAGTCACCTCTCAATATTAACAGACAAGGGGGCAGCAACTATTTCCTATTCTGAACTGCAGAGGGAAGGAATCATGGAGAGACAGCAATACTAACAGTTTGTGTCATCATCTGCCTCTCTGTGTCTCAGTCATCTGTTTTGAAGCACCAACAGCAGAGCTGATGGTAGAGTGATCATTCTGTCAGTGAACTGTCTGAAGCCTTCTTGGCTCTCCAGATCTCATTTATCTAACTCATTTATGTAGTTAGATTCCCGATTTTCCTATGATGTTTCAGAAGTGTGTGTTTCAAAGACAGAGTGTGTTCTAAAAGAGGATGTTCTCTTGTACATCAGAGATACAATTCAGAAAGCAAAAATCTGATCCACTAGGTTAATTGTACTTTATAGTAACCATCCTTTATTATCTTAATTTAAATAACCTTTACAGAGCTATTCAAAACTAAATAATGAGGCTTAATATTAATTTTTCAGGAATAACATCTTTATCTGAGGATAGATATTTATAGTAGGGGAGAAACAGGTTCTACTCCATATTCTCTGTTTTTCTGGGCCTTTCATAAACTTTGCTTTCTTGACTGTATTGGCAAGTGTCCAAGTCCTAATCTAGCAGAAGCAAGTTCTCCTTATGTCACTGTCAACCCAGGACACATTGATTCTCTGATTCTTTGGATAAATTTCCAGAACAGGTGTAAGGTACAAGCTCCAAATGAGAAGGAAATCCTTCTTTAGCAGCAGTACCTGGGGTAGGAGGTGCTGGGAACTGCAGGCTCACTGCACCTGACTTGGTCTGAAGTTCAGTGAATTCAACAGTGTTAACAGTAATGTCTGTGATTATATAATTGTAATAATGGTGGCAATGCTTTCTTTTCACTGAACAGGAACTCTTTGATGAGAGAGAGATGGTTTCTAGCCTGGCATGCTTCATATTTGAGGAATCAATGAACACAGATTCCTAAGTCTCAAGATTTCTGCTTTTTTGGAAGTCAATCCTTTTTCACATTGCCCAGAGACAATGCTGAGCCCAAATGCACAGTGAAAAAAAGCCCAGTAAATCCCTGCTGTTGTTCTGTTCGTTGTGTGGTAGTAGTTAAATGGGTTTCTGCTCAGCCATGTAGGTGTTGGACTGGCAAGGATGTACAGACAGAGTATAGACACATTCAATATCTTTGTCTCGGACTGATAGAAAGATAAAGCTGTCTGGTTAAATGTATGCATGTCTGCACATGATACATAAATCAGACAAATTATTTAAGAGGTTGTAATGTGCTGGTTAGTATTCTTTCCTTGAGCACATGTCTTTAGGAACCCACATTTAGAAATTAGCCTAAAGGAATAAACCAACTTTCAGATGTGTGTTTAATAAGACTTTGCCAACTGTTACCTAATGAAGTTTGCTTTATTGTAGAGACTTAGGGTTAAATTTAATTTGTTTTCACATAAGTTTTGGATAAAGGTAACTTTCTTATACACTTATTTCTGAGGTATGGATATTTCTCTACATGATTTTTCTTCCAAGAATATGATTAAAACCCTTCGACTCATCTTAAACCCAAAGGAAGTTAAAAAATTAACTTCTGATTTAATCTTTAGTGGGTTTTGTTTGCTTTTACAAAAGACACACAAAAAAAAGTTTCTGTGAGGAGCTTGTTGGTCTCTTACTCAGAGTCACTTAAACCTCAATATTGCCTGGATGACTTAATAACATGTCTAGAGAATCCATATTTTTCTCTTGGAAGCTCATAGTTCACTGGGTTTTTAGTTGTATGTTAGCTAAAAAACGAATGTGGAAGTGTTAATTTATTGTAGGGTCTCTGAATAACATTAATACATGTTAGGTCCAGAATGCCTTAAATATATAATTTATTATATTAAACATATTAATATTTCACTCTGGAGTGACTGTGGAATACATTGATAACCACTGTCATCCCTTCCAGCTCACACTCCTTGACTGTCATCAGAGATTGGATTTATGTCACTTCCCTGTAGGTACTCACCTAAGCACTTGAGCAAAATTAATGCATCTATATTTGTCTCTGTTTTATATATTCTCTCAAAAACGGTTATATAATTGAAATACATCATTTAAATGCGTAAGTTCCAAAGTAATGTGCTTGTGTGCATTTAGGTGTGTTGTTAGCTGGGTACTCAAACAGAAAGTAAGAGCCTCTTGTAAGTTTTTTGACAGTCACAAGTTAGATCAGCTTTTACATATTGCATACTGTAGAGCACCATTTATACAAAATCCATTAAAATAAATATTTGAAATGAAAATGTTTAATTTTCCCTTTTATTGTGGCAAATAATTTTCCTGTAATTATAACCACCCTGCTTCTTTGCTGTCTCAGGGGAAAAAAACAAGGGGAGGGGGAAGGAACAAGATTTCTGGAAGTATTACTTGTGGATTATTTGGTAATCCTTAAAGGTCTCTCCTTATTTTCCTTGATTTCACAATATTGAAATTTCTTTTACCTTCCGTGTTGGAGAGCATTTGGAATGCTTGCATAAAGCACCCCATCTGACATCTCAATCTTTGCTTCTTGTTGACTGTTTGGATAGAGAGAAGCCACTTAAGTGTCTCTTAATTAGATTCATTCCCAACAGTTGTTTGAAGTTATTAGAAAAGTTTAGATGTTTGCATTATAGAAAGCAATAAGATGTACATGTAGTGCTCTGTATTACTAAAAGAATTACACAAATATTTTATTCTGAAATTTCCTGTTTTAATGTCAGGAAATATCACAACAACAATAAATTTCATATTAAGACCAATACAAATTACATTTGTCACACATTTTCCCTGTGGAGTTAGCACTTTTTCTTTCTCTCTAGTACTCACCCAACCTGCATATTAACCATAATAATATTGAATGGGCTTTTTATTTTACACCAGTCCTAGCATTATCAAAGTTATGGTGCTGTAAAAGATTAACTCTCCAAACACCTTGGAAAATGTAACATGTCTTTGTTAATCTCTTGAGGTATTTTACAATTTTTTTGCTTACCTGTCTGTAAATATTTTAGACTATCAAACAGATGTGCTAAAATATTAATTTCTCATACTGCAAAAAATTCTGCCCCTTCTTACGTTGCAAGTAAATCACTATATATTTATATGCAAAGTGCTGCATTTATTTCTTTTCCAACAGAAGTTGTTAGGCCTCTTAGAGAACACGACAGTTTTAGTGACTTTGGTGTGTACCTCTGTAAAGATTGCCCCTAAATGCCTGTTATGAACTGGTTTAAATGCAGAAGAGAAAGAGAAATTAAGCTTCTGTGTATAAAATGGATTGGACCCAGAAAGGTTCGAAAAATACTCAAAAAACATGATTAAAATCAAGTGAGGTTAGATGTTGGTGCCAAAAAGTATCGGTATATTTTATTTAATAGTAAAAGAAGCAGAGATAGAAAAGGAGTTGTGCACAGGAGGTGGAGACAGAGAGAGTGACAGGTTGGGTGGAAGCACATCACCCATCCAAGGGTCTCAACAACCTCTCCTTGCTCCCTTCTGCCTGGTCTCTTGGTGGTGAGGGTCCCACATCACACCACACACATCACCTCACCTGGCAGCTGAGAGCCCTGGGGCTGGGGTGTCCTCCTCAAAGGTGCTGAGCTTGATCCCTCTGTGAAGGTATTCCTCTTCCCCCAGCCCAGATCTGAGTCACGTCATCTTGTTTCCATCAAGGAGCGGTGGAGGTCAGCAGGCCTATTCAGGGTGTGGTGGTTTCTCTGCAGTTTTTGTTAACACAGTTTTACTCTAATAGGCAAAGGCGCTTCATGAAGATGTTTAAACCATAAATTATAACATTCAGCCTCCAACAATGCCTCACTCTAAACAGGAGCTCACTGTCTCAGACAATATGGATTGAAACCTTCAAATAAAGCCTAATGTAATGCAGTTTAAGGAAGTATCTATTTTTAGTATCTTAACTTAAAATAAGCATTATTTGTGTGTAAATGTTAAAAAAACCAACTCAATCAAAATTATAGTGCAAGCTGCAGGAAAAAAAAACCAAACACAAGCAGAGAAATGTAACTTATTTTCAATAAATAGAATAAGTACCCTCTTCCAATGCAATCCGGAATAAAAAGATAATTAAAGATGCAGGTTTGTTTCAAAAGTTTCATGCAGAATTATTTATATAAAAATTACAAATTTGATTAGAATAAAAAAGGATTATCATATTGATCATGTATTTGTCATATATTTAATGTAAAATATATTTTTTATTTTTATATACTCATATAGTCTACAAAAATTTTAATCATGTTCTGTTTAGTAGTCCTCCAGGTCTTAAGAATTTTGAATCATCTGCCCTTCTTTTACAACAACCTTCAAAATTGTAACTTACTGTAGATTTTTTCCTGTCTTCAAAGGTTTGTGATACTGTATATGCTGTTTACTACTATTTTTACAGTGGATAAAATTGTGTTTCTTGGATGAGCATCTTAGAATCAGTAATTTGTCACTGGTTATAAAAAATGGAAATACTAATTAGAATAAGTGCTTTCTAGGTATTTATAGCCTTTACTAGAAAGGGGATCTGGCAGTAGCTGAAATGAAAGACACAGAGAGAGAAAGAAAATAGAAAAATTGCTTGCTTCAAATATTTGCCAGATGTTCTTTGACATGATGTATGGTAAAAGAATTAAATATACTCCAGAGTAATTTTATTACAACAGATATAATACTCAAAGGCTTATCAGGTTGCTGACACTTCCACACTAATGAAAAATTGATCCTTTTAGTCTTTAAATAGGAAGATAAATAAGCACAGTGTCAAGAGTGGATTGAAGTAGATCTTTGACAGTTCTTCATATATGCATGATATTCTAGCCCTTCTCGTATGACTTAGTGAACTCTCCCATCTTCTACTGTCATCACCAGGACCCTTGCAAATAAAGAAATGCAGACAAAGCTTAGGAAATCTGATTTGGAACATGCTATCTCATCCAGAGCGTTCTTATTGGTAGCCTTAAGGAAGGAGAGGTGTAATCCAGAATTCCTGGTTTTGCTGCACATCCTGAAGGCATGGCAGTGAACTGCTCTGTGCAGAGAAGCTCTAGACCTTGGGCACAGAGCACCTGAAAGAGTTGGGTGTTACCTTAGAACCTTGAACAAAGACAGTCCAAGTCAGCTGTTACATTGTGCCCCTCACAGCAAGACCAATGTAATGGCTGTGACTCCAAACAACAACAAAAAACCCCCACGTGCTGTATTGAATTGCACAGGGAGTGGTTACAGCAGAAGCATGGACAGTGGATTTTCCAATAGAGCAAGGCAGATTGATTACAATGCCAGCTATCAAACCTATGGGTTTGTGGGACTGTGCCCCTCTGCCCCCAGTACATTCATGAAGCGGGAAGCACTCCTGCTTCACCATTGATACTTTTACTTTCCATAGCCTCATTCAAACTTGGCAATAGTGAAAAAGCCCATCAATTTAAAATTAAATCCCTCTGAAAGTACATATTTGCTTCACCTAAATGGTTTCTATTTCCTCCACTATTTTTGCAGTATTGTGTTTATTAGTTCTTGTATATAGTAGTAATATATTTTATATAACATATAAACATGCAGTCTTATTCAGCTGTGGCATCTTTTCATATATGTGCTAATACATGTAATATATAAGAGATAAAATAGTTTAGGCAGTGGACAAAGCCCATTATATTATAGGACAACTGGAAGAAAAATAACAGTTTAATGACAGCTATTTTTATCTTCTTTATCCTATTTCCCAGTATAATTATTTCTGGATCAGTGTCCTCCTTTTTGCATGCTGGCTTCTGTGAAGATACTGGGGTTTTTTTCCCCTTTACTCTAATGTATCCTTTCAACTTGTTTTCCCCAACTTGCATAGCTATACTTTCTCCATTTCTCACAAAAATATTTGTAGCATTTGAGAAAGATTAAATGCTTATACTATTTTAATTTTGACGTGTCAGCCCTTTCTTCACAACAGTAATAGTATTCCTAATTGAATCTTTAACATGATTTCCCTATGCAAATGCTACAGTTGCAGAAAATTAGATACAGATGCTGTTCCTCTCAGTTTAGTCAGTGTGTTGGGTCACAATGGCCTTAAGTTCTTAACATAAATTCAGCTTTCTAAACTCTGTGTGCTTGAGTGGATGGGAAGAAGGAACTGGTTCTCTTTGAAATGCCTTGAGATCTATGGGTGAAACTGGCGATCAGTGCATGAAAACTATTGTGTATAATTTGTGAACTGATGACGTGGTAATACTGTGTTTTCTCCAGGACATGTATGGGACCTGGGTTGGATAAAAAACAGCCTCATACCAATTAATTTTTGCCAGAGGCTGCAATTTCACTGATTGTGCATTCTGCTACTGGGCTTATTTTCTATGCAATTTTTTATCCAAAGTTTATGTGAATAGAATTGTCCATCACCAAACTCTAAACTTTTTTCCAGGTGGCATTTGCTTTAAAGGTAGTGCCTGAAAAACACCGCAGCAGTGATTTTAGATTGACTTTTGCCACCTTTTATTGTGCCCAGTGAGTTCCATCCTCCTTTGTAACCCAGCAAATGTAGTGTCTGCAGACTCATCATTTTACATTTTGAAGCCTCAACTGCTTCTGGTTTAGCTTATCTACCTCAAAATCTGAAGTTATTAGTGGTGTACTTATTTGGGTATACTATTCTAATTTTAATATTGCTGAGTGTGAACTTACAAGAACATATATTTAAGTTCACATAAGCGCAAGAAAATTGATTCATGAGAAAGAACTAGTGTATGTAAATCTTGCCTCATGAGAAAACTACAGCTGACAAGAAGATAGGGGAGTCTCTTACAAAAATTTATTTTCTATATAAGTCCACACTAGTGATGAAGGATAACTTATAGTAATAGCCAGTTGGAAAAATTATTATGAAAATAACATTTCTTATTCGTGACTTTTTATTAAAATAAATTCTCTGAGAGAACTCTCGAGTTGTGTCTCAGCTGCAGAGAACCTTGGGCTTCTTCCTATGAGGAGCATCTGTAGGCTTTGGAAGCTTTGCTGACCCAGGTCCTCAGCAGCAGCATTGTCCCCTAAACAGGGGAACATGATCTAAACCTGCTCTAAGGACTCTGTCCTTACAACAGCAGCTCTGAACACTTGCCATGTCTTCTTATCTGGGCTCCCATTAACAACAGATCAGGAAAACTCTCTTGGAAGGCTGCAATACAGTTTTGCAGGAAACATCTGTGTTTCTGGATTTTGTTATGTTCATAAATCCAAATGTCAAAATCCATTGCAAAAACCCTTTGTCTTTTCTCAGTCCAAGGTAATTATGGTACTGCCTTCCTTGTCCTTTTTTTCTCTTATGTGTCTGCCTTTCTGATTTAGATGATGTAGTTTGCAGAAGTCTATGGTAATCTGAATTTCTATGGTGCTGGTACAGTTGGCTCTTGAGGTGTTTCTGCTTAACAGCCTTTATTGACATGGTAATGCTTATCTACTGAAGCTTGAAAATTATTAATCAAATGCCTCATGGGAATTGCCAGCTTTCCTCAATAATGTATTTCTGAAAGCAATGGCAGATATAACAGCTAAATTTCAATCAAAAATTCTTTCTGTGGGAGTATTGTTGAATGTCTGTCAGTTTCTGCAATGAAAGACTACTAAATAATCCCAGTTGTCATTGTCTGACAAGTAGCTTTTTATCAACAGATAAAAATATTAGTGGTGCTAACATTTCTGCCCTAGTAAAATATTTTTCTGATTATTTTCTATTATGTCCTAAAAAAAAAAACCTCCCCATAATTGCTTACTTTTTCCTTGTATTATTATAATGATATTGTTGTCTTTTTTTTGTTATAAGTGAGATAAGAAAATGAACCATATGCTTTCATAAAATCCTAAAATAATTTAAATTGAAAGGAACTGCTGGAGGTAATCTGCTCTAGAACCCTGCTCAAAGGTTGGATCTACCTTCAGTGTCAAATCAATTTGCTTATGCACAAATCTACCTCAGCTTTGAGTGTTTCCAAGGATAGACTTGCAGAACTTTTTTGGCTAGTCTGTTCCAATGCTTGACCGATCTTCCCATGAGGTTTTATTTCTATTTATCTAGCTGGAATTTCTGTTCTTGCAGTGTCTTCTGTTTTCTTCATGTTTTATATCAGTGCCTTAATAATGTTTACTAGAAAGTAAAGAAAAATATTCTCCATGCATAACAAAAAACATATCTAGAATTGGGAGGAAAGATTTGGTTTGGGTTTAGTCTTTCTATCCTGCACCAAAAATTCATCCTCTTATCAGAGAAACTCTTGCTGTGTGTGAAATGGAACTTTCCAGTTGGTCAGAGCATGGTGCTGACAACAGCAGAGTCGAGGGTTCACTTGGGGATCCCTTCCAACTCTAAATGTTCTGTGGTTCCTCCCACCCTCTCTGATCTGCCTGGCACAAGCAGATGCTGCCAGCCTGCACGAGGTACCTGAAACACCAGAAAGAACACAACACAATCAGCATTTGACACACTGAACAACAGGAAATAATAACAGTCTGTGTGACAGGATTTAGCAGAGAATGTGAAATTACAGAGGGAAATGGGAAAGGAGAGGAGTGGGGCACAATAACAACAGAGTAGCAACGAGCCTCCTTTCGGCCACAGTGCAGTTTCAAAAATATTCCTACTGAATGTACCCCAAGTACCTGATGGGGAGAAAGTATTCTTGGAAATAACACTAATAAAAGAAAGCACATTTTTTTCTGTCTGTGACAAATGCAGATCCCTGACAGCACAATGTCAGTTCTCAGAATTGCCCAGCAGTTGCCTGCTGCATCCATCTCGTTTGTTTTCCTGTCTCCATCTGCTGGAGGCAGTACTGCACGGTGCCTGCACTGACAGGTGCTTACCCAGGCTTTGAGACTGCCTCAGCACACAGCTAAACTTTCATGTTATGCAACGTATCAAATGTGTGCTAGAGCCAATTAAGATAATTTGCATAAAGACCATATTGGTTTAATTCAAATTATTGCAAAAATCCTGTTTTCAGCTTCCTTTGCCCTATAATATATAGGCACAATCTTATGGAAAGTAATATTCAAAATGAAAACTATTATTTTTAACTCTTAATGCATCACTGATTTTTATAAATTGGCTTTGATTCATAGCATTAATTTATTGTATTATTACTAATGTGCACTTGTTAATATTTCACCAAAAATTATTACAATAGGGATCCTTAAAGTTTAGCAGTTTGATTATTACTACAGCAGTGAGTATTATGGGATTTCAGTCATAAATTGCCTAAATTGAGGCATTAGTGCTTCAAAATTGTCCTAATAAAATGTTTATTATTTTCCATACTCTCATCAAAGTTACTTTACCTTTTATGCCCACTATATACTTTCACTTGCAAAGTTTAGTTGTGTTCTTTCATTTTACTATCCACAATCTGCTGAATTTCTATTTTGTAAGTACAGGAGAAAGTGGAGTTTGGCATCTTTAGCTCATTGGTTGAGATTTGCATAATTACTGGTGATCAGCTGTTCTAGAGGCACTAGAAATTCCTGCCAGAAAAGCTGCTGGTCTTGAAGTTTGCTTTTTGTGATACACCAGAATCTCAGTTTGACTGAGTGTAGAGAACAATTCAAGAAGAATATCTTTGGGCCCAGCCTTTACTCTGTGCCATATTTTACTAAACTATTTTATCTGAGAAAAAACTATATACATAGCTGCATGTGAATCCAGCCAGCCATTTACTCAGCTCTTGCTTGAACTTCTCAGCTTATTTTTACTTTTATCTGAACATGGTTATGCAACTTTGGCTCATTAGGAGGACTGGGAGGACTGATCCTAATATTTTTTTATTTTTTTTTTTTAATATTAGCAGTGAAAATTTTCTTACTTATTTCAAGTTGAAGATCAGGCTACTATTTATGTGCTTTCTTCTATCTGAACTCTGCTGAACTAAGATCAAAATCAAGTTTTGATGGGCATTCATTATATCAGGGTTTATTTTGATCCAAAGTCAGTAACAATGCTGCAAAGATGTTTAAGATATGAAGAAAATTGCACTGGTCTTTAATTGCCTCGTGCTGAGGTTTTCAGTTTATTTTAACAATCAACTAAGTTGGATGTTATACAACCAACTGAAAGGCAGATTGTCTTGATTTAAATGTGTATACTACAGGCAAATGTAGTAATTTTCTCCTACTCTGCAAAACCTGCCCTATCTGAATCTTTGCATAATTCCTAAAAAATATTGTCATTTCATGCAGCAAGAGAAGTCTTAACTTTGTGATTACCTTGCTAGCAATGTTTAAATACTCTAAAAAATGTTTTTCTCATATTTTGAAAAAAGTTTTTCTCATATTTTGTCTTCCACTAAATCTTACCGTCAGTTTTCCATTACTATCATTTTTTTTCCAATAAGAAATGGGCCTTTAATTTTTTTCCAGAATCATAGCATAAATAAATAATCCAATTTATTGAAACAATGAAGAATAAGCTTAAGTGCAGTTCAGTAAAATCATTAGTTGATTTACAGCAGAGATACATCATAATGATTTAACTTACAATCTGTGGAGTCCTTTTAGGAACTACCTTGTCTTTTTCAGTATAATTCTACCAAAAGAATTGGGGTGGGGAGGTTTAACGTATTTTTGTTTTCCCCTAATCTTTTCAGCTATTTGCATGATTAGTAGGGCATACAATACCTAAATTTCCTGAATAATGCCAGAGATAATGGAGGAAGAAAATCAGACCTTTTGGAATAGTTCTATAGCATGGAGCTATGATTAAAAATAAAAAGAAGTTTGCAGTTGGACAAAAAGGAAAATGTTTGATGTGTACAATTACATCTGTAACATGTACTTCATTCCCTATAAAGACAGTTATTTCTTTAAGCACACTCATAGGTGTTATGTTTATACAGGTAAACATAACTGTGTATGTTCAAGTTAATTGACTTTTCTCAGCTCTAATACCTCAACCTTATGGTCTTTTTTTAGTTCTTGCAAGTGATAAATTTGTCAGCTTTGTCAGAAAATATAGTTTAGGTACCAAAAATTCATTCTTCAGGTAAATGAGAGAGATTTTTTGCTTCTGGAACTGTGTTAATGGGGCAGAAGAAGACCTGATAATTCAGAATAACTTTTCTTTATTTAAAGAAGACCTCCATTATGTGAGAAGACTTAGAATTCAGGAGCCTTTGCAACATAAGCAAATTCTCCTCCTCTCCTCTGTTCTCCCCCTCATTTCTAAAACAATGACTATCCCGCCATGAGGGAACTCACCCAGGTAAGTGAGCAAGCATTGGATGTTAGTGTTGGTTTTATTTTGGAACTCAATAATGTAATCACCAGTATTAACAAAATTGTCTTCTGCTTTGAAATGTCCAAACTGAAAGCTAAAGCATAATTCAAGGAAAAACTACTCCTACAGTAATTAAATTGGAATTCTCAACTTTATCATCTTCTGCTCAAGATTTCAATTTGATTCTCCTGATTGTTTCAAAACCTCTAAATTTGTTGCTTAGTAAAAATAAGGTAAGGCTTCCCCTACTGGTCTGGTTTTTACATTTTTTAGTGCAAGTAAGTTAAACTACAGATGTTTCACACACAGTTTTCCTGCCATTTTATTTATGACCTTAAATGTTAAAAAATAAATAAATAAAATAAAATTCCAGCATTCCAGAACTACAATTCCAGTTCTTGTACCAATGAACTGGACTGTTGATGCTTTGCCATCCTTCCCTTCTGCAGGCTGTGGTAGCTCCAAAGTGCCCAGTTCCAAGAGTGTCTTTCTCCATGGCATGACCAGAATGGAGCATGTCTGTAAGATGCTCAAAGGGACTAATGAAGCTCAATAAAGCACTCAAGATGAGAATTATGCAGAAATTTACTAAATTCTAGCTGCAATTATATCATCACAAGATATTTTTAGATAAATGCCATTGTTTGTATCACTAGATAGAGTTATGGAATGTGAATTTGTGGAGACTTTTTCAGTACTTTGGGGCACAAGATGTTTTAACATCTTTTATTTAAAACATTCTCATTACTCCAATTTTTAAATCGCTTTTTTTTTTCCTCCTCTCTGGGGACATAATTTGGTATAACATGACCCCCCAAAAAGTGATGATAAAGTAAGTGTAACGAAATCATTGGAAAGACATTTTATTTTGAAAGCAGTAGAACTAAATGAAGACTTCATTTCATACGATGAAGGCTATGTAGAAAAATTTGGCAGCATTCTGGTTTGGAATTTGAGAGACTTCAATGGAATATGACTTCCAGGTTCCAAGACACTCTGCTTTTTAGTTACTTCAAATAATATTTCTAAATAACCCATTGCTTCTTAACGTCTCAAAGTTGGTGTGATTGCTAAGCAAAAAGAAAATATGTTTAACAACTAAACACATTGTCCAAAAATGCTGAAGATGAAGAGAAGCATTTACTAAAGAAAGATCTATTTAGGTGCTTTGACGATGCAGTCAGATGTTTAACAGAATTATTTAAAGGCAATTTAGACAGCAGTATCTACTTCCCACTGAATTTCACTTAGTCACTTCTATAAATCCCATATGTATCTTCTAC
This sequence comes from Pycnonotus jocosus, assembly GCA_013400435.1. Classification (NCBI taxonomy): domain Eukaryota; kingdom Metazoa; phylum Chordata; class Aves; order Passeriformes; family Pycnonotidae; genus Pycnonotus; species Pycnonotus jocosus. The sequence continues at coordinate 140,112 of VWYP01011684.1, forward strand.
ATCTTTAGGCACTTTAAATATCTGGCCCAAAGACACTTGAAAATCTTTTAAAGCTATAGGCAGACTTCTGTTTTCTGCTACTGGAAGAAAATCACATTTTTAAGGCTAGTCCTCAAATTAACAAGAATTTCAGCCTTGGAGACTGTTGTTCAATGAGGATATTAAAATTATTTGTGACATTTGGTCAGTATGGGCTGGTAGAAACATCTGTGCATATTACTTTTCACTAACATGATTAATTTTGTAAGAAATGTAACCACAACTGCAGTGCTTTCATCAGCTTTCCTTTTTCTCATTTCTTTTTTTTTCTTTCAGAAATTGGACTATTAAATGTTGCTGGCTGAATACCAATTCTAATATTTTCTAAAATTAAATAATCATAAATCTAAGTAAGCATAGCTATTTCCTTGTAGGAACGGAATCTGCTAAGTAACAAACTCCCACAGAATGAGAGACATAAATTTGTGTTTGCTGTTTGCTTTTTCCCTGAAATACATATTAAGCTTTTCTACTTTTAAGCTAACACAGTAGTAGGGACTAGGGATGAGTAAAGCCCCCACTGCAATGTTTTTATTCTAAAACCAATAATTTTATGGATTTATTTACACAGACACAACACAATGGGAAGCACATCTTCACCTACAGTCAGCTGTTACAATGACATGTCACAGCACACAAGAGGAGAGTGGATGGACAGTGTTTTTCTTTCCAGTCTCAATTGATGTTACCATTTGTTTTTCTAAATATTATTCAACTGAATGCATGGAACGGGGTTCCAGATGCATCATATAACACTAAATCTGTGTGCAGTAAATTCCTGGCTTCCTAATAAATACAAATCTTCACTCTTAAAAATGTAGCTAAGGTTAATGGGGGTGCTGGTATGGTCTCGGGCCAATACTAGTTATTCATTTCTTAAACACCTATTCTTATAATGAATCAATTCATATAAAACTCAGAAACTTAGAGTCTTAACATTAATACTTTAATTTTGAACTTTCAAGCTGGGAAGTTTTCCTTAATATTAATCACTAAGGGTGTTTAAAGATATAATTTCATATAAAACACAGAACATTATCCATGGCTGGTTGGTACCTGCATTTCAGTAAGAAAATCCTGTTTGCAAGATTATTAATGAAAAGGTAGCACATAAATTTGACAGCAGGTGACTATGCCTGGTAAATACTTGGATGCTTCCCAATAGGTTTGGGGATGTTCTAAATCTAAATTAAAGAAATGAGAGGTAACTCCAGTGAGGTAGGTAAATTAACTGAAAGGTGTAAAGGGTAAACACAGAAAGCAACAGCTCTTAGAAGTTTTAAAGTAGGCCAGTAGCATTTCTCATGTATAAAACAGAAGGTGGTTAAATAGGCATGGCTTGAAAACTACTTTGTTAGAAGAAATAATAATGTATTGATCATTTGGACATAAATAAAGAGTTGTAAATATTTTAGTGATTACAAATGATGTGTGGAGGAGGGTCTACTGAGAGAAATAGCTTATGGATGATGTACAGTGATAGTAAGTGACCTTATTAACTCTTGTCAGCTGCTCTTGGATGCTTAGGCCCCAAAAAGGTTCCTGTTTTATTTGTGTTGTTTCTTTTTCTGCTGTATTCTTTTAAACATGAATTGATTGCCCATTTACAAATGATTCTGTGGCCCTGTGAAACATTCTGGAGATCTATGAACTCTACAATAAATTTTATCTAACGCAGATTTTACAACTTTTGTGTTAGCTAATTATTAGAAAACTCTGGATAAAAGTGAAATAGTAATTAACTTATTGAGACTGAAGGCATTGCTCTCCGTTATGTGCCCTGACAGAGATGCATTTAAATAAAAAGCTAGATGAAAAATGGTCATGGAAAAAGGGATGGAATAGAGCAAGTTGGACAATCTTGGATAGGGCAGGTTGCAGCACATTTCAGATTTAATGTCTTCCTACACTGAAATGCTCTGGTGTCTGGCATGCAGGGGTTCCTGGGTTCCTTCTGACACGCATGGAGTGGAAGCACTGTAGGGTTTTTAGGGCAAGAGACTTGTCCTCTCCTTTGAAATCTACAGTGCAACTGTACAACATCCTAAATCTACAAGAGTAAGCTGCTGTGCTTTCATGCTGGGGATGATTTGACCAGACATAAGGAGCTCTAGACTGGTCTACCAGAGATCACCACTGATCATGGCAAATGTCTAGCTGCTGATTTCAATTATTAATGACTTTAAAGGACTGGCTGAAACTGATTTATTTTGGTAGTCTACCAAGAGTGATGAGTAAAACTCAACATTGAAAGAAACTGATTACAAGAACAATTTCTAGGAGTGTTACATTCTGTGCTCATAGTACAAAGCAAAGTATTTCTAATGTATTTATTTTTCAGAGTTGAAAAAGAATTTGACTTATCCTGCATCAGCATGTATATATAAGAGCTGACATTTTCATAAGGCTCTTGCTGATTTCATGGAAGAAACACACTTGATTCTAGCTAATATAATCTATTTTTGTAACAGACATTTGGGTCAATCTGTTCTCATACAAATTTTTAATAAACACATTCTTTCTCCCACCTAATGCAGTCAGAGTAGATGGGGAAATGGAAAGCAAATGGGCAAGCTAGGAGCATTGCATCTTTATATTTCCAAGAAATGTTGTTATTGTTTACTACTACATAGTGGGAGGACAATAAAAATAAATTCTACTTTTTATTGTATTCTATGAAGTTTCAGGGTACAGTTTAAAAACTCTGTTTTCAGAGCTGAAGAATAAAAGCTGGTATTTCTGCTGACAGATGGCTAAGGATGTTGTTATCCTGTCTGCATGTGCAAACAAAGATTATTGCAGTCTCATTGCCTACACCTTGCTTTCAAACTTTGGCCTTCCTTTTATTTACAAAGCTGTTCATTAAACAACATAGGAAGCTGATTTCACTGTGACTCTTTTTTAACAAGGGTTGTCAAATATAAATGAATTAGGGTTATGTTCTGAAACCATTTCATCTTGCAGCAAGATTTAATAGGAAGTACATGTAATTAAAATTAAGACTTGATTGCCAACTTTGGATCTACTCTAATGCTTCTATATTTGATTATCTTAGAGAGTGCTAGTGTTAAATTTTTCAGCAATTGAAAAGTACTATTGCATTTAAAATTATTTAGCAATTATTGCACAGTTTTTAAATTTAATAACCTAACCTGTTTGGCTAAAATTACTCAAATCATTTGAGTTTCTAATGCATTTCAAATTACTCAGAGCAATCTGTGAGCTTGAAGAGTCAGTTCCACAAACATCATCAAACAGCTTGTGTCATTCTGTGCTTTATAAAATAAAAGACAATTGAATACCTTCATGAAGGACTTGCCTTCATGATAATCTTGATAATTGGAGAGTAGAGAGAAATAGCTGCAGTGACTGAAGTCTGTTGTGTGTGTTTGTGTGGACTGGCTTGGGTTTTCTGCTTTGGTTTTTTGTTCATTTGGGTTGTGGGGTTGGTTGGTTTGTTTTCTGGGGCTTTCTTGGATAAGGCAAAGCATCTTTTACCCGATGCAGAAGAATTTTTTTCTGGAGATCAAGGGTTTGGTGTTTGATGAACTCACAAGAAAAATCAAGCCTGAGGATTTTATTAGATTCTGGGGATGGTGACATCTATCCACTACATGACTTTGCACTGAGAAATGGGACTGACGTACTCTGATCAGGAAAGCTTCAGAATTAGAGAAGCTGTGCCAAGGTGCTTCTCAGGAAAACATTCATGTATCAGAGCCAAATATCAGGTGTGAGTTATTTATTCTTAATATTAGCTATTGAAAAAGTCCCAATGCTCGATTTTATTTTCACAGAACCTATGTGTTGCTAAATCCCAATTTTAAGCCTTTAAGTAACAGAAACTCAATTTGACTCCAAGATTCATTTTGCCCAAATCATTATTTTTATGAGATATTTTAATTAAAAGAAACTAGGGCCTGAATTTCTGGTGTGAGCATGAAGGAGGGGGAAAACCAAACAAAAATCCCAGCATTTTCTCCCCTGCATATTCTTCTTTGATTGACAGGATGGAGTGAGAAAGAAGAGGAGGGGGGAGAGCTTTTCTAATGATTAATTTGATGACTCCTTTATATGGAAGTTCTGTTGGTCTTTTTTTGTCTAGAGGGGTTTTCTTGGGGGCTGAGAACTAAAAGTTCTAGCATAAATCTGTGTAAAATCACTCTGTGTCATACTGTCTCATGAAGGTAAATCACAGATAAATATCAATTAAGCAAAGTATTTACAGGAACAAAAGAGAGAAGGTGTCCTGGCTGTGTAAATGAGATGCAGTTCTTGTTTTCTGTGGCTGACCAGGGAAGGGAGGGGTCCACACTGTAGCTGGTGAAAAGCAGAGCTTCAAGAAGTCTCTGTGGTCGTCCTGAATCACTGCAGACAGAAGTTCGTCATCAGCGTCTTTTAATTCTGCTTTGGCCTTTTTGCTACTGGTTTTGTCAATACTAATTTAGGGGGATTTTTAGCATTTTATAATATAAAATCCAAAATACTGAAAAAAAGTGGGACTGTAGCAGTGGTTTTGTGCATTTTTGCACTGCATGCAGCCCATGTCAGTATCTTTGTTGGTTACCTTGGAAACTGTCATGGGGGAAATGTGATTGGCTGCATCCTCCAATTGATTATTATAGTCGTGGGCACTTTCAAGTGCCAGACATCTCATAGGTTGCACAAGTAAGTAGCACTAAATGATTCACAATTTAAGATTCTTTTATTTTGAAGGAAGCCACATGAAGCAGTACATCTGCAATGCCTTGGAAGTTTGACTGGAATGAATAATGAATTGCAAATTTCCTCTTTGTAGAATCTATAGTGTATAGGGGGATGTGCCTTGGTTTTTCTTATTCTTCGTGGCTGTTTCTACTGTGGGATGTCTGAGAGGAAGGAGCAAAAAATCTCCCTGCCTCAACAAACCCAGAACCCCATACTGAAACAATAAATAGTTTCCTAAATCTATAACAAAATACAATCTTCTGTTTTATATTGTCAGAGGAATAGAAGTTCACATCCCTTGAGCTGCTGATATGCTCCCCCAGTTTTTCTGTCTCAAGAACTGATACCAGAATTGTTTAATAGCCTATCCTGCTCCCATTGATGAGTTGATAAATAGTGATAGCCTGCAGAGTGATGCATTCAGTATCTTGATTGTGCTTTACATATTTTTTTTTCAACAATGTAGGAACACATCTTTTGTTTTCAACCAAAAATCTGTTGGTGACTAAGGCCTCTTTATGTCAAATTTTCCCAGTTACTTTTGAAAAATCAACTCGTATAGCATAAAGCAAAGTTATTGTCTTGGGAATATCTTTAGAAAGTCATGATTGATAATGTAGTTCCCCTATGCTTTGGTGTTGCCTTCAGTATCGTTTGGTTTTACCTGACCATCATTGCCTACAGAAATACCTGGCTTAAGAGAAGAGCTGATATCACATTGCAAAGAGTTAATGGCCCAAATTACTCTTGGATGCTTCTATATTAGGAATAAAGGATGGGTTTCAAGTAAAACTACTGTAGCATGTAGAGATAGCTTAGTATCTTTATTTTTCAGCTGGTCCTTTCCTAGTAGCATTTCATTTGCATCCTTGAATGAGTCCAATACCCTCAGAATTGTAGACATTTTTTCAATTCAGAAAACAATGTATGGGTATAGTATAACTTCTCCTTGATGCTCAGCCCTGATAGCAGTGAATAGCAATAGAAAAGGCTGCCAAGGAGCTTTTGCAGTCTCCACCTTTGTAAGTTTTCAAGACCAGACTGGATAAACCCTGAGTGATCAGAACTGATCTGGTTTTTAGCAGGGTATTGTGCTAAATGACCACTGAGATATATCCTCCAGCCTGATTTATCCTATGCTGTGAACCATCTCACTGAATACTGTATCTTATTTCCAGCTAATGTTTACCTGACTGTAGCTTTTAGCCATTGCTTTTCACTACTTATTGCCCTATTAAGGAACTTGTTGGTACTCGATGCCTCTCTCATTGCAAGTGAATACTGAAATACAACAAGCAAACCAACTCCCAGCCTGTTTCAAGACTAACAGCTGGACATACACTTGGTTTGTCTACTCTGTAAGTCATTTGTTCTATTTTGCCCTGAATGGGACAAAATAAGTAAACTTTTATTAAAATGCATATATTGAAGTGGGATGCAGAATTCCCCTTTTGAAGTTTTCAGTGGTGGCCAAAGAAATCTTATTTCTCAGTCTTATTTCTTCTTTCAAGGTGGTCAAAAATACTCAAAGCAGATCTCCAAACAAGAAATATTCTGATCAAATAATTTTTGTGCAACTTTTTAAGCTATTATTTCTTGTGTGAAGAAATGAATCTGAAGTAAATCCTGTCGTATTTCTGACAACTTTCCTCACCAGCTGGGCAGTCAGACTTTAAGGACAGGCAGCCAGACACGGGGATCTGCAGGGCTGCTCCAATCTTTCTGCTTGTGCAGCCACTATCACTAAGTCTTTTAAAGCAGAAAGTCACAGAAATTTAAGGGCTAACCCTCTAGAGCAATCAGATACCTTTTTCTGCATGGATGGAATACAGTATTGAATTCTGCTTGGTTTTGGTGCCTTGCAAAAATTAAGTTTATTACATGTACATGATTCCCTGCATCAACAAAGTTTGTAATCTTTTAAAAGAATAAAATCAAGCTTTTAGTCCAGACCGATTGCCTCTAAAATAATTTAGCTGGGAATTAAATATTTTTCTATAATTTGTCGAACAGTTGCAGCAGCTTTCCTTTATGTTGCCAAGAACTGAAATTGGGCATCTGGCCTGTGGTTACCTGATTGATCCCTTTTGGCATTTTTAGTATGGACACAACATTGCCTCTCTTCTGATCTTCTGGAGTTACTCCAGTTTTCCATGATTTATTAGAGAGGTAATACTAGCAGACAGGAGATTGCTTCTGATTCCTCTCCTTTAGTGCTCTTTGGGAGCTTCTTGTTTGTGCTTTGTTGTTTGAATTTTTTTTTTAATATGAAGCATTATTGTACTTTTTGAAGCTGTATCTCTAATTATTATAGTATGAATTATATAATTTGTTACTGTATTTATACTGTGGGATTTTTTTTCTCCTTTATAAAGGGTTTCTAATTTTAATTAAAAAAAAACCCTCCAAAATTTATTATTAATTAAAAATTACAGAACTGACTTAATCTTAGCAGTCTGACTTTCTGGGAAAGGATCCTAGCTGAGACAGAGTGGATTGACATGATTATATTTCTTATTGAAACATGAAGAATAGAGCTTATTAAAAGTTCTTTGTACCACTAATCCTAAAATTAAACTTGAAAATTAAGGATATGCTTAAATATCTTAAGATTTGCTGGGCTAAGGATAATATCTCTACTTTATCCATGCCGCATAACTTTTAATTTCTATTACTTACTATCTCCTTAACTTTTTTTTAATAATCTGATTTCCACCATCATCTGATCACTGAAATGAAGTTTTTGTTTTCTAGCACTGTCGTAAACTTGTAACTTTTAATATTCTGGTCTCTAGCAACCTTTGAATTTTCAGTCTTTGTTTTCCTGGGTTTTTTGCCAACCAGTGGATCTCATTTGCAGGGAAAGAGACCCTTCATAGTAGATTTAACCTTGGAGCCTGGAGGTTAGGCCTGATGTACTGCATTGAATGTTCCCAAGAAATTTTCAAATACATTTTATTTGTGACAGGCTCGAATCCAGAAGTTAAATTATGAACTTGGAGGAAATCCTTAGCATACAACACACAGCAGTTAACGTACCTTCTGTTAATATGTGACATCTTTGTACGTATCTTTATTTATGTGAAATATTGAAATACTAACAAAGGATTTGACCAAATCTCCCCCAGTTTAAAATCAAATTTCTCAGTTGAGACAGCTGTATTGCTCGTTCTATGGGAGCAGAAAGATGGTAATATGCAGATGAGCCACTGCTTCTCTGGGCAGTTCCATCAGCAATCATAGGATGCTTCTCACTTTGGATTTATTTTCCAATGCCTTAACAAGGCAGATTACCTGATGTAATAGTTCTACTTTAAGGGCAGGAGAAGAAACAGAGAGATAAAAATAGGTATGCAGATGAAACTGTTTCACTTTTCTATATGCTAATAGCAAACAACCAGGCCTCTTAATCATCCCTCTCATTAGCGTCTGCATTTTCAAAATGGTCTCAAAAAGATTTTTAAGTGTGAATAGCCAGAGAAATATCTGCATAGATAAAATTGAACAGATATTTGAGGAAGAAAGAATTAGATACCAAGTGTTAGTGTTGTCATGGAATAACTGGAATGCAATTTTGAATGTGCAAACAGCTTGAAATTATTTATTATAAAAAATTACTTTAAATGCCAATCGCTTCGAACAGTGTAATAAGAAATATTTTACATTATTTTCTGTAGTTGAAGGTGGCAACTTTCTCAAAATGCTTGAATAAGAATTTTTGTTACTTTGGAAATTTTGAATATGAAGGACAGACCAGTCTTAAGGCCAGGGACTCACTGGTGCCAAGGACAGCAAGGTAAAACACAATGATTATAGGTGGAAATTTAGTGATAGCAGTGTAGAATTCAGCAGATTTATTTGTAGATGAACAATAAATGCCTCAGATTCAAATGTCCAATTGTGTGTTTTTCTGAGAAACAGAAAGCTACTCTTCAAATAGGGAAAAAAAAAAAAAAAAAAAAAAGCAACTCTCCAGCAATGTCCTATATTACTGATGCTATCAGTGGTCATTGAATAGTTTGTTATTACGTGCTATTTTAGAACTAAGGCCTTGTTTGTTTAGAATTTAAGTCAAGAAAAATAAAATGTGTTGCACATTATGTGATTTGTTCTGAATATAAAATAAGACAGCTCCATTTCTCTGAGATTTTTATAACATGGTTGAATTTCTCAAAATGGACATGATTAATTTTTAAGAGTCATGGTACTATGGCAGGAGACATTGTCAAGTTGTAACCAAAACCTTTCTTAGACTCCCTTTACCATAATATACATTGTTTAGCTTTTACTTTATTTTGCAAAAAAGATTTATAGTGAGCCTTCTAAACACTAAAATCTTCCTAACAAAGATCTCATCTTTTCTACATTGTATGTGATAGATTTTGATGGATTCTCTGGAGCACAGTGGAAATAAATCATATCTACCCAGTGAATACTCACTACATCCCTGATTTATCTTATTTGCAGATGGCCTTTCTTCTGCTCATATTTTGAAACAGCCATCTGTAAAAAGGTTCTGTATTAAGAATGGTTTGGTATTATAAAAAAATATATTACATCACATAATGTGCAGTCTTATGAGTGTATCTATTTCTAAGCCTGTTTCTTGAATAACATTGGAAATTTATACACACTTTAATTATTATTTCTGCCCATTGGGCTCAATGGAATTTGCTAGTTCATAGAACTAGTTTTAAAACTACTTTCCAGCACAGTTTGTAATTAGGATGTCAATGTCAGTGTAATTAGGATGACTACAAAAGTTCAAATAAAACAAGACAAAATATTCTGGGATTCATGGCTGGGCAAAGGGATGCTAAGCACTAAAACATTTTATTATCCCCAAATCCAGCCAGTTCTCAGGAAAACACAGGCTGTGTGGTTAGAAATTCAGGTTCCTGAGTTGTTGGGGAAAGCATTCCTACCCATTTTAAGTTTAAGAGGCAAACAGAAAACACAACCTGATATTTGTGTTTTTAAAGCCCGCAGTAAAGATATGTAGAACTTGCGGATGTGCAGCTATTTAAAATAATGTTAAGAAAGCTGCTCAAAGTACTGAAACAAATCACTGGTTTCCAATCAACTGCCACCTCTTCAATTCTCAAAGAGTTTCTAAAAGTGATTGCTGATGTTTCAACTCTTGCATTTCTAATCTCAGTTACACCTGTAGATGCTTTTTTATTACTACTTTTACCTTCATCCAGCCTTAATTCCTCCTTGTTCATCTTTATTCTTTTTCTTAACACACACTTTAAAATTTATTAATATATCTTGAATATAAATCACTTAAGTCTTCCTCCGTTATCCTTTATATTCCCATCTCCTCTTAATTACTGGTTCCTTATTCTGTGACTATTTGGAGGGCCTTTAAAAGTCTCTTTTTAAGAACAAAGTTTCCTACTCAATTTGTTGTACAACTTTATGGAAGAGTCCTGAAAATTAACATCATAAATGTAAATTTTAGTATGTTATTTAAAATCTGTGTTTTACCAGCAGCTTATTATTTGAACTCCTTAGCCTTTCTCTATCATTTTCTTCTTGAAATTTCACTAATTTCTTTTATCCACATTTAGGCTAATCTCAAAAGTGTTTATGGTTTCCCTGTATCTGTCATGCTTTCTTTATATTTATAATAACTCTTGTCTGTACTACCTCAACTAAATAAATACACCTGATATGTTTCATGTGCCATGGAGTCTCTCAAGTTTTTCAAGCTCTGTTTTTCAGGACTTTGTTGGGACCATAATTTGGAAAGAGTAGATTATTCCAGATTTTGGAAGTATTTGCCTGTTGCAAGCATTCACTGATCACTTTCATAAGGGTGTTTCTCTTTGGGTGGTTGGTTTGGTGGTTTGGCGGGTTTGTTTGCTTGTGTGGGTTTGTTTGTTTGTTTGTAGAAATTTTTTATTTTTGTTTTGGGGTTTTTTTGGATAAGGGAAAAACCTATTCTTTAGGCATTGTATGTTTTAATGTATCAGAATCAATCTGCCAAGAATCAGCAAGTTGCCTTGTGAGTGCAATGACACAGAGGAGCATATTTAGAAGGCATATGGCAGAGAAAGCAGGGTGTGCTGCACCCTGGGAGAGCTCTTCCTATTTTCCTGCAGTACTTCACTGACTAGAGCACATGCATATGGGACTCTCTTGAATGTGTATTAATTGAATAAGAGACGATTTCCTAATGATGAATTCTATGCTCATTTATTTTTTTCTTGTTTACAAAAATAACAACCCTGAACAATCAGTATACAGTAATTGCTGGTCTCCCCCAAGAGAATTAAATAACATGCTTTTGTTATTCATTTTGCCGTTCTGTGCTTAACATACAACTTCCACCTGAAGTAAGGCAAAGAAAAAGCCAGAAGACATGATATAGGTATGTGTTCTCTCTAGATACATAGAGAAAATACAATTAAAATATGACATAACATGGAATAAGTGTATATGTTCATCCCCAACTGCCTGGTGTCTTGTTTTCAAGCACAGTGAATCCATGCAAGTGCATTGACCTGCACACAAGGGCAAAGTGCATCCTTTTGCAGGATCTTCTCTAGTGCAGTTACAAGAAGATCAAATGAGCTGTTTAGGCTGGTGTGTGTTTCAAATGGCAGCAGTATCTGCAGCATGGCAGGGCTGAGCATGGCCTGCAAGTGCTTTCTGAGGAGCCTGACTAATTAGTGCATGCTGAGCTTCATGCTGCTAGAGCTGAGCTCCTGATACCCAGGCTAAATATAATTCCACAAGAAACCCCTCCAAGGATACATTAGTGGAGATGTGTATTTTGAAAGGTACAAAATTCAGAGGCAATGCACTACTTCAGTCTTCTTATACCCACTACTTGCAGACTTCTTGATAACTGTGTCTTTGGGAATGCCTCAAAAGCTGCTTTCTACTTCAGGGCTGTGTATGGGTTTCTCATATTCATTTATGTCTAAAGAGCAAAGCAAAATGATTGTCTCACTGAAAGATCTCTGGGGGTACTGACATCCCACATGCATTCTGCTAAGCTTACAAAGTTGGGGTTTTACTGTATTTAGTTCTTATTTTTGGCAATCTTACTGGAATTAAGGCCTCCTAGGCAGCCATTGTTAGAAATATTCCTTGCTACTGTAATCTGAGTTTCATTGATAAAAAGTTGAAGGCCAACTTTATATTTAAACCACTTTACATCTGAACTTATTCTGTTCATTCATTTTTGTTGATTTGATATACCAGAGTTTTCAGAACTTTCTCTGACTGTCTAACATCACAGTGTCCAGACTGCTTCCTATGGATTTTAGTTTTCTATTCTTTTTATTCATTGTTTTTTGAACTATAGCCTACTCATTTAAAAAGCATTTGGCTCCTGAATTCCAGAGTTGCAAAGTACTGCTTAGTTTGGTGTCAAAAAACATGTCAAATTTAATTGTATTAAGTTTTCGTCTCTAGCAGGTCAATCATACTTACTTACAGGAATTATTTCAGAAAGTTACCTAAGGCAAAGTCAAGAATAGCCTTTTCTCTTCTATGCTTCAGACTGAGCTCTTGCAAGAAGCAATTGTTTATTACTTTCAAAATTGTCTTTCCACTTAATGCTGTGATATATTTGGTATGATAGTTGTCCTAACAAACTTTGTTAGAGGTTGTTCTAATCTCTGTGAAAACCAGCAAACACTCTCAGCTGTACAAGTATTCCCCAACGTGGATCATGCTGTAGTGTAGTATGGACATATCTAGATTCTGACATGAGACTGACATATACAGTATTGTTTACTTAGAAATCACTCTAAACTGGCCCAAGGGAGACCATCTTATTCTAAGAGATGCACAGGATTCTCTGATTCTCTCAGATGCATAGGACCAGAAATTTCATGGACCAGTCCAGTGCCCAACCAGTGAAAGAAAACAAGGCAGCTTTGTTGGGGTGGGGAGGACAGACAGTTGCACTTCTCGTGTCACATTGATACTGTACCGTATTCAGACAGTAGAACTGGGTGTGGCCTCCAAAATATTGCACTGCTGGTTTGTGTGATAGGCATACAGAGTGATTGCCATCAGGGCAATGCAAAGTGCTGCAGGTAACCTTAATAAACAACCTTTGACTTGTAATTTGTATTTTTCTTTTCAGAATTCATGGTATACCCCTGTCTAACTTTGTATATACAATATGAACACACTATGTATGCCCATATGTTCACATGGACCCTGATTTTCTTCAGAAATCTGTTTATGTATTTGTGTCCTTTGTTATTGGCTGAAAATATTTATCTTGTCATGTTTTCAAAGTACAAACTTTGTCCTAAACCCTTTGAATTGTACCAAAATCTTCTCATGTTCTCAGATTTTACTTCTTTGTTTCTTGTATTAATGCATATATTTCAAAAGGATTTATTATACTGTTCTGATATAGGATTTAGAAATGAGAATTTGAAAATCCTTTTCTTGAAAGAAAGTGTTACTAGTGAGGGTATTCTAACCCATGACACTGCATTACATGCAAGAAAGAAGTTTGTTGTTGCAAGTAAATTTATTACAAGAATGCTTGAAGGAGAAGGAAATGGAAGGTTGTTGTTTGTTTTTTTTCCTCAAAACCAAGTTTGAAGTGAAGGAATGGTGAAAGAATAATTTTGATTGTAGAGGAAGTATAAATTAGAAACATAATAAACTTTTGTATTGTAATGACCTTATGAAAAAAAAAAAAAAAGGCAGTAATTTGTAGCAGTAATGGGCATAACTCCTGTGCATACAGCATTGTCTTCCTCTACAGGTCTTTCCCTTAACTCTCTCTTTAGATTGTTTTTTGGTGTGTGGGGTGTGTGTGTGTGTATTTGGGGTTTTTTTCTAATATGTAAAACCTGTAGATTTGCTCTTGATATACACTGGCAAGAAATGTCTAAAGTTGCCATGGTGAGAGATAAAATGCAAAGCAGTACTTTGAATTTGCTGTGTAACAACATCAAGTATGGGTATTACTCAGCTGCTTTTGCCACATACGAGAATAAATTTACAAAGTTAATACCTTGATTAGTATGACTACCCAGAGCTGCTGCTCTGCTGCCAGTGACAGACTCTTGTTCTGACTGGTTCATTCACAGCTCTTCAAAGTGGCTCTTCAATTTTGTCCCTCTGTTTAGGATTTCACTGATCTGCCCATGTCTGGCAAAGTGATTGATAGGAGTTCTTGAAGTGACCTTATGGTTGGCTTGTGTGGAATCAATACAAAATGTCCTCAGGCATTAAGGGGGAGGTCACAAAATAAATTCATCAAGGCTCCACACCCTCTCTGAGCTCCCCCTACCACTGCTTGAGAAATGAGCACACCTGTGCCTTTGGCCTCTCTAATAAGACATCTAGTTTGAAGGACTAAGGACCTTAGAGGGTCTAAGGCATCCTCTAGTTTAAAAGCTGTAGCCTCAAAAAATATAAGAACCTGAGGATGTTTTAATTTCCATCTAGTACTTCATTAGATAAAAATTGGAGATTTTTAATTTCATTGTAAATGTGGTAGACACCAGGTTGGTAAAAAGATTAAATAATCATGTATTTGGGTTTCTTGCAGTTTTTTGACACTTAGTGCTTTGTATGATGGGCCTTGATGTTGCTGTTCCTGACCTGAATGTGGATTTTGCCATTAATTTCCATAGGGATTGTCTTGGGTGCTGAGCCAGTGTGTGCCTCCTCTACCTCCTCTGTGAACCTGGCATGGTAATATTGTACAAACTTGGCATGAATGAGATCTCTTCCAGATCACAACTGTTTGTAAACTACCAAGTCTGAGCACAAAATAGGATGGGTGGAGAGAATGAAAGAGAACTCTCCACAGTAACACTGAGTTATTTGAGAGAGATCCTTGAATGCAAAGTGGTAAATATTGACAGTATTCCTAGAGGTTTTTGCTGTGTACAGCTTCTTGAAAGGGATTATTCCACAGTAAGTTTTGTGGTTTGAGTGTTTTGTTTGGTTGTTTTGTGGTTTTTTTCCTGTCCTGGCATTCTGAATTTTCCCAGGATTATCATAACATCCTCTAGGCCTGAGTTGCACCACAGGTGCCTTGCCATCTTGACTGGCCCTCAGCCCATCTCCATGCCATACCCTTTAGGCAACAATGCTCTTTCTGTAGAGGATAATGAAGCTCTTTAAAAACACTCTCAACTCAGCAAAAAACTGGTTTATTCAGACTTGGCGACTGCTGCTGAACAGAAACATCTCTCAGTGAAATTTCTACATTTTGGCTCTAGAAACAGAGGCAGATCCCAGGTTAAGCAAGAATTGGTCCCATGAAACATTTGGCCTGCATGCTCCAAGTTAGAAATGATTAGTTGGGGGCAAAATGTGCAACAGAACCTGTACTTATGCTTCCTGCAGCCCTGGGGGACATCTCCTCTCTAGGACTGGGGGTTCAGGGTAGCAGGTAAAGAAAAGACACAAGCACATTTGGGATGGCCGTGCAAGAAAGTGGAAGACATTGAAGAGCACTGTGTTTTCTCTGTTCTCAAGGAAGGCTTAAATTAATAACACTCTACATGTGATGAAAGGGAGTTTCAATCTCCCTTTCTAGAACACCAATAAAAGGATGACTGTAACATATTTTACAATCAGATGCAAACTTCTGTTCTCCAATTCTTTCTTAAAAAATTATGCCTGAAATGCAGTTTGATTATTGTTTA
This sequence comes from Pycnonotus jocosus, assembly GCA_013400435.1. NCBI lineage: Eukaryota > Metazoa > Chordata > Aves > Passeriformes > Pycnonotidae > Pycnonotus > Pycnonotus jocosus. The sequence continues at coordinate 155,504 of VWYP01011684.1, forward strand.
AATCCACTGCCAGTACTTCTCTTTAAATTCTTTCTATTGAGTTGTTCCCATTGTCCCCTCACCTTGTCAAAAGTGGTGGCAATAATGTAATGAAGAGGAGTTTCCTGAAAAAGTGAAGACCTTCCAGCTGAAGAAAAATTCAGCTAAGAGTATTTTAATCTTAAAACTTGCACACAGCTATACCAGACCCAAGACTAATATTCAAAGATGAATGGCTTTAAAAAGAAAACTTTTGTCCTTTTTTTATCAAAAGTTTCTAAACTAACAGTTTTGGAACCCTCAGATATCTTTTATGGCAGTATTTCAGAATATAAAAAATTTAGGAAACCAACTCTCTGTCCAAGAAAGCTTAGAAAGGAAAACCAAATCCCCCATCAATTGATGCAGAAAAATGCCACTCCATTAATTTAATAACAAGTTTCTGCAATCTGCTTCAGTGCTGAATCTTACACAAACATCATGGAGGAGATTTAGACACAGAGTGACATAATCTTGGTGCACATTTTTTGCTGTCTTTTAAGTGTTTTACCCTATGCAATCACTCATTCTGCCTTGCCCTGCCTTCCTATCAAAGGATGTGGATGCTGCAGATATTTCTTAGCTTAGTGCCAATGTAGCCAAAATCAAGGAATTAAAAAATTGCTGTCTATATAGCTGTTAAACTAATTTATTCCACCACTTTGAAAGAATTAGGGCAGCTTTTTGTGGTGATTTCATGATTTGATAAGAGGACCTCAGTTCTCAATCCATCATAATTCTAGGTGCCTGACACTTTGTATTTTGTTCCAGTCCTCACTGAGTTGCTTCCAACTGTCTGCAATCAAAGCACTTGGGGATGTTTTGCACAACTTTTTACTTGCCTTTTTAAAAATGTTTTTAAATCTGTAATTCAATTTCACATTAAAAGACTTTCTTCAATATACAGTTAAGTTCTGCTGATCTCAAACTACATAAAAGATTTTTGTTTAAAGTTATAGCAGGTCCTTGACTCATAAAATACTGCCTGGGTCAAGAACTGGTGTAAGGTCTTACCTACAGTTTCTTTAGCCCTATGGAGATGCATGTAATGAGTTACAGAATGAAAAAATACGAGCTCCAACATCTAAAGTGCTACAGAATTATGCAAACCAAGAAGAGATTATTATTTGCCCCTCCCATTTGCTCTTCTCTTACAGTTAAGTGACAGTCATGCTTGTATCAAGTGTTACTTGTTTTCTGAGCAATTTATTGGACTCATTTTCTATACAATCCTGAGAAATTAATATTTTTAAGATACTTTTCTTAAGATCATTTTTTTAAGATCATTTTTAAGATGCCAAAAGCAATATAACTGGAAGGTCTTACAATATTGCTTTTGTCAATAAATTTACCAGTTTGGATTCTTTTGGATATAGAGTAGTTGAGGCTGATGTGAATCCCAGAAAATTGTGGCTATGGAAAAGTGAATTCCATTCCCCATGAAAAGCAGAATCAAAACATTTGCATGAATATTTTTTTCGATGTATGTGATGTAACAAGTATCTTTATGCTGACATGCTGATTGCTAATGGAATGGTGTATGGTGCGTGGACTGTGACACACTAGACCTGAAGACCTACAGTGAAAGTTAAGAGACCAAGATAAAGCCTATTGAAACCTTGTTCAGGAAATTTCTACAACAATTGACTATATTGGGTTGTGTTTCACATTATTTTATAGCTTTACAGGATTTGAAAAATGAAATCATGCATCAAAGTAGTTTATTATTAACATTCTTTCAATTAGAGAATTAAATGTTATCTGATACATGGAAACAACTTTTACCTGCATATTTCTGATTACTGCTGCATCTTATCCACGTGCTAAAAAATTCAGGAAACATCACTTTGACAGAACACAACAGCCTGTTGAGGTGCAGTGAAAAGAATTTAATTTTTTTAAGTGGGATTTTGCACTTGTTAGTGACACTACTTGTGATACAAGGCTACTGCTCTTGGGCTACCATCAATAAGCACCTCTTCTGTCTCTACTGACTTGAGTGATTGGATCTCTAGAGAACCCATCTTGAAACTCTTACTCCATGTGAAAGTTTATTTTGCATAACAAACACATTTACAGTGACCCATTTGAAAACCTTTTAGACGTGTTAGTACATGGCCTGCGATATTACTTGTGGTGACAGGAAAATAACGCTGTAGTCAAGGGTTGACAAGATGAACAAGTATGATGTTACTTTATTGCTCATTTCTTGCATAGTATCACACTCTGCTCAGCAAGGACTGTGGGCCATTCTTTAAGAGTATTTCAGTTTTTAGGGGTATTTTTTTTCCCTCTTGAAAGCTAAGAATCAAAAAATCTGCAACTGCCATTTAAAATAGGACCATCTTTGCTGGCTTGTCTGTGAGATTACAGTACTTGTAGTCTAATTGAGATATTTTTAGAACCAGAAGTACCATATCCAGCTGAAAACCAGGTTGTTTGCCCATTGTAAGACATCCAAAATCTTAGCAATCCTTAAACATGTCACATGAACAGTTCTGCATTTTGCCAATACTGGTGTTCACACCAGTTATTTCCTCTGCTTTTCAATCAAACACACAGACACAAGTGAGAAAAAGAGAGAAACAATTTCTTTGACAAGAAGGTGCTTAAAATAAATGGGAAATTTTGAAGGTGATAAGAAATTTTAACTGGCAGAGATAGAACACAACTCCGTGGTCAGAGGAAAGTGGTATTATCAAAAGTGTATAGCAAAGCATGAACACATTTGTAAAAGGAAAAGTGTTGTATGACTTTGTAGACTGTCAATATATAATGATGAAACCCCTACCCCATAGGCTTGTCTGGGCACACAGAGCCTGCAGTGTTTGTAAGACAATTTTACTGCTATAGACACATTTAGACAGCAGTGTATTTACAGCTAGCAAAAATAATGAGTTATGCAGATCAACCCAAACATGGCTCAGTAGAACCTTTAAATTTCCAAAACCCAAGGATATACATTAATTTTCCACACATAATGCACCATGATATCCACATATATTGAATTTGTTTGAGATGTGTTCAATTCCATTTTGCTAGGGCAGCCAGACTGAGAGTAGGTTTCACTACACATGGCACAGGGGTACTCTGGGCCTGGAACAAGTGTTCTATGACTATCAGAGCATACACCAGACCAGAGATATTTTGACATTGCTTGAATTGTTCTTAATATGTAAATCAAAAATTTCTGTCAGTCCAGCACCAAATATTACCAGCATCAGGTTCATATTGATATCTGGTCATATTCAGATGTGGCAAATGACACATTTCTGTGGTGTAATGGTAATTAATAGCAGAGACTCAGAAACAGCTCAGGAGTGTCAGATGTGTTCCCAAGTTAGCACTTGCAGGTGAATTTCACAGTGCAGGATTAAAGTGTTTTATCTTGAGATCTCCTGGTTTTATCATATGATTGCAGAAAGCAAAAAAAAAAAAGTGCCTATTATACATCTAAAGTCAAATGATTCATTGTACAGCATATCCACCATCTTCCTTTCAGGGCTATATTTCAAGAGGTTTGGCAGTGAAACAGGCTGGCTGTGTGAGAACAGAAACCTCCGCTGGTGAACACGGAGAGTGGCTCTGTAAAATTAGCCACGGAACAAAAAGCTGAAAAATTGGGTGGGGGCCGTGGGTGTTTTGATTTTTTAAAATGCTTAAACGTTCTTTAACTTATTTGTTTGGGTTTTTTTTTCTACAGAATACATAAATAAGAAATTTATCACCCACACATTCTTGTCTGTTTCAGAGGGAAAAGTGTGTTTTCTCAGTTTGTGCAATTCCCATTGTTACAAATGGAAAAAAGTAGTGAAAGGTAGTGAAAAGGGCGAATTGCCCCCAGCCCCCCCAAAAGGATGGCTATTTTGTTTCTGGAAGGAGAATCTGAGCAGCTCCTTGCTGGAGCTGAAAGGCACAGTGTGGCGGTCCAAGGCAGGCAGTGGCAGTGCGGGGAGAGGGGCACGCTTTGTCCCCTCGCCGGGAGCGGTGCAGGGTGGCCGCTGGCAGGACGGGCGGCGGGGGAGGCCGGGGGCGGCCCTGGCTCCGCTCCAGCGGCAGGTGGATGCTGCGGAGCCCGGCGCGGGGCTTCCCCGCTCCCCAGCGCTCCGGCCAGCCTAGCTGTCGGTCTGTATTAAATGGCTGCCTGCTTTTCGGGGCTGCCGACTGCTTCACGGTTTGGCTGTTTATTTTTATTAGCAGCTCTGCCGTCTCTCGGGGACAGCTCCTGCCCCCCCATCCCGCCGCTTCCCTAGGTGAGGCTTCATCCCACCGCCTGCCCGTCCGCCCCCACCTCAGCCC
>VWYP01011684.1:162809-192701 GCA_013400435.1 Pycnonotus jocosus
GGGCCGCTCCTGCGGCAGCTCCGGGGCCGCTCCCGCCCTCAGCGCTTCCCGCGAGCAACGGCGCCCCCTGCCGGCCGCACCCGCGCACCGCACCCGAGCGCCCTCGCCTCTCCCCGTCCGGTGCCTTTGCTGAGGCCGTGCCTTGTGAAAAAAAACCAAACAAACAGACAAACAAAATATTCATAATTGGCGTTGTCTATTAGCAGCGCACTTCCCATTAAAAACAAAAAAAAGGAGAGGTTTTTACTTCTGTGCGTGTTCAAAACTTGCCTTTTCCCCCCCTAACCTGACATTGTTTTGGATGGTCATGAAAGAGTCAATGATTTTAGAAGTTTATTCTTTCCAAGATGTTTGTATCTCTTACCTAAATGCTTGGAACTGACTGTGCTCAAATAGTGAACTTGTTCAGGATTTAGTGATTTGATGCTTCCTGTGCTTCACTTTCATCACCTGGGAGACTAATGAGGTCTGGAGAAAATTGGACAAGTCTGATTCATACTTTAGAAGAAGCTGTTCTTGACTTAGATGAAACTTTACAAACATTCACTTTTACTATTTGGAAATGTTTGGGGTCAGGTTTTGCAGTTTTTATCTTAATTTGAATGTTAATCAGTTTAAGAACAGGGAATTTGGCCTAAAGTTCAGAGGGGCCTGTAAAGAACGACAAAAGACACTGAAACATAGTAGCACATGATACAAAAGTGATGCAAAATAAATGTGATTTTGTCAAGTATTTGTGAATGGAAGTTTGTTGTTTGAGGCAAACTTTCCATTATTCTTGAAGAAGTTTCAAGTAAACATCTTTCTAAATACAAGTTTGATTTTAGGGCTATTGCTGTGGCTGTAATCATGCATTTGAAAATAACACCTGGAAAGTTATCAGTTGTTTTAATATCATTGTACTACTAAAATATTTAACTCCTCAGTGTCATGCTTGGGTTCTCAGAGATGTTGCACTGAATGAATTGGCAAACATTTGTTCTCAGAATGAATGACTTGTGTGATGTACAGGAGTTTTTTCATAATGTAAAATAAAGCCCTTGGCCTAATTTATGGATAACATTACAGGTGATTTTACTGTGAGACAGGGAGGTGTTGGTGACAGAGAGATTTGATGCTGCTCTTTTTCAGGATACCAGGAAACCTGAATAATTTCACCTTCTGAAATGTTACTTTTGGAAAATTTCTAAGTGACTAAAAGGAGCTTCCAAACTTTGTATCACTAAACTTGTTATCTAGTGTTCTACCTCTAAGTGCAGTGGAAGAAAAGTACCTTGTATTTTAAACTGCTTGCTTTTCATTGAGGGAACTGAGGGTAAGAGAAACAGGGACATGGAGTTATTTCTTAGACAGTCCTGAGCAGTGAAGGAAGGATGAGGGTTCCTTGCTGGGACTGCAATCTACCAGGTCAGTGTTAAATCCTCCCACCCCTTCAGAACTGAGAGGTTCTTGTGAAAAAATTGTAGAATAATCTTGTGAATCTTTTCTTTGTTTCTTTAAGTGGTTTCTAGACATTTGGTCTCCAATTAAAGGTGATAGCAGATCAGAATGCTGTGATCTGACACTTACAGCCTAACTATATAAGGCAGTGTTATTTTTAGTATTCTGTAGTCAGTTTATTGTGTTTCCATAATGAAATGTTTGACCTTTCTGAAAAAAAGGTCTTTTCAGACTATCTGCAGAACTCAGAGGAGGAACTGTATAGACAATTTTGTCCTACTAATTTGCCTAAAACATTTAAGCTCTGGGCTTATTTTACTCTAAGAAGCCACCTATTTCTTAAACCCAGGCAATCATGTTACATAATTTTTTTTTCACTTCCAGTTTCAAAAGAGGTTCCAAACCAAGATTATAATCTGCTTAATTGCAAAATGTAACACTTGATTTTACAATGGCCTCTATGACATAGCAATATACCCTGAATATAACCTGAAATGGATGAAGAGAGAAACATACAAGGAAACAACAAAATACTTAGTATGCAAGGCCTTGGCTTTTTTTGCTTGCAAATTCACCAGAATTTGGAGTAGAAACCAAGAAGAATACCATGGAATGCTAGCTGATGCAAAGCCTTCTGAGAAAACAAGAGACACAGAAAGAATCTTTTGGATTTATGGACCTATTTTTTTCTAAGCATGGCCTTGCTGTAGCTTTGCTTGTAGTCATGGCAAACACTACTGACTTTAGATAAAGGCAGATCATTGCCTGGATTCATGCTAACATTAATGGGATCAAACTTCTGTCTTGGGAGAAAAGCTAAATAATCATAGCTATTCAGCTTGAGATAATTTATCTTAATTTTACTGTTATTTTATTTTAAAATTACATTTCTTTCTCAGTCTTGATATAATGCATCTACCATGTAAACTTGTGCCACCCTACAGGCAGAATGTTTTTGTCACTGCAGTGTCATGAAATAAATCATGAAGTTTTCACTTTGTTGAACAGGATAATTTAGACTTGCTCTTCTAGAAAGTTAAAGTATGTTAAAGATGTTCAAGATGTTGTTGACTTTGAATTCTTAAAGAGGTCATAAGTACTTTCATCATAAAGAACTCAGAATGTGTTGAGCTTTACAGGTGCCTTATAATTATTTCTTTTATGGAACAGAGCTGAAGCTGTAAGCTTCCTTGGGTAGTGAGAAACTTGAACTAGCATTTATCCGGGTTTACAGAAGTGGTTTCAAAGTACTGGTACTTGTGAACATAAGTTGTTCCAGCTCTGGGGAATGCACTGAATGCACATGAGAAAAGCAAGAACTTCAAGTGTATGTGGTTATCAACAAATATCATGACTATTTGGACTAATTCCTTTGTATTCCACAAAGAAAATAATATACAGCCAGTATTTTATGCTACACAGTAATGATTATGGCTAATTCCACTCTCCAACAGGTCCTGCAATATTGTTGAGTATATATCCTTTATTATAGTTATGGTGTAGATTTTCTTAGGGTTTCTCTTATTTAAGTAACAATGGAGAATAAAGATGGAGATCTGTGAAGGCTACTTAAATGGTTTTCCTGGCCTAAAGAATTTGATGTTATATAAGATTAGCTCTGTTGCAGTGAGTCTAATGCAATGTTCACATTCCCACATTTTCCTCTCAGTTAATTTCTTGAATAGACCCCTTGAAAATGTAGCAATGAAGACTGTTCTCCATTCTAATTTTCTCTCTTTTTCTCCCAACTATTCCCTCATAAACTCTTTGTGAAAGAGTGAAAATTGGTACAGGTTCATTAAGAAGTACAGAAATAAATTTTCTTCTCTAGACATCCTCGAAGATTCTGTGTAACATGTTGTGCATATGATCTATCTAGATAAGACATGAGGATTTCTATGGATAATGTTGGTCATGTGTTAGTTTTCAATGTCTTGGCTTATTCCATATTAAATAGGTCAACATTTCCTTCCCTTTTTTTTTTTTTTTTTTTTTCCTTGGCCTGTGGCTATTCTGGGATTCTAGTACAGAATGTCTTGAAAAGAGAGAGAAATATTCTGTAGCTACAGATTTTAGTCAGGAAATACACACTTTTTGAGGTAATGGGCTGTATATGTGTCCTGGGGTGACTCTATGGTCTGATATTACTATCGTCTGGTTTTTTTGTCTAGATATAAGTATAATAAAATATAACTATTCACACTGTGGGTCAATGGGATCTGCAAAGAGGAATCTGAACTGTTTATTGAATTGCAAGTATTTGCTTGCTTAGTGGGCAGGTTTTGGCACACTTTTGGAGTCAGTTGTGTGTGTGAAGTTAGAGACGATGGATGGGTTTGTCTTAGTGGGAGCCATTACCGTTGATTGAGAGCACAATCCCTCCATCAGGTGGGAGCTGGGGAAACAAAGGAGCTGTTGCCATCTATCAGGGAAAGGTTTATTTCTTAGTGTGTGCCAAGTTTTACATAGCAGAGCCTAATAGCCTCAAAGTTCTAAAAAGAAGAGCTTTCTTTAATATATATATTATATTTAACTTTTGAATTTGAGTTATACCAAAGTTGCATAAAACAATAAGTATAATACTCATAGATCAGAATATGATCAGAAATGTGCAGGCATAGCTGTAATTTGCTGGTAGACCTCTGACTTTGAGTTGCTCTTGATAATGGAAGCCCACTACAGGTTTACTTAAAATCTCTCCTTTTTCTTGAGGTATTTTCAGTGGGAAACTTTAACAAAGCTCAGGGTTTAGATTATGAAGCAGATTTAGATAAAGAAAACAACAGGAGCTGTGTTGCTGCATCTCAAGTAGCAGCAATTATCTTTATGTGTGTAAAGGAAAGAGATGTGATATAAAAAGAAATGGGGATTAAGTGGTAGAAGAAATTGGGAGGAGCTCTCCCAAACCCCAAAACTTCATGGAAAAGTCTTGATAGAGTAAAATGGAACCAGGAAAAATTGTTCTATATACACTGGTGTAGAAAGAGGTGAGGAAAATGGTCATGAAGAGGGTTTCTGTCAGCAGTATCTTCTTTTGTTAATCCTTTCTAGTTGTTTATGTTGCTGCACATATTCTAGAGAGAGAGAAAGGAGAGAACAGGGCTGAAAATGCATTGAAAATGAAATATTGGAATATTGAGAAGGTACTGCTTCGCTAAATACTTCTGCTGCCAGAGACATTTGGTTTTATTAGTTTCTCTGTGTCATAAATGCATATGTTTCCTCACATAAAACTACATTTCTTAGCAGACAGTTTGAATTTGGCTCTTGTCAAATTATTGTGCTTATGCATTACTGACTCATACTGAAATGTGTCTACAGAGACTTCTGTGAACGCAGAGCAGGTGATGTGTCTTAGAAATGAGAACTTCTTTTTATTGAAAACCTTGTTTCACCTCTTCCTTCAGTTACTGTCTGGAAGAACATCACAGGACATTTTTGAGCTGAGCTAAATTACATTAGTATGGATTTCCATTTTTTGTTACTACATGTCTCTAATTCAGGCATTTTCCTTTCTTAGCTTAAAGGTATGTGAAAATAAATAAGAGCTCCTATGTCCCAGTAAAATATTTAATCTTGAGGACCAAAATGAGTCTTCCTATTGATACTCCACATGTGAAATGATGTTTTCATGCTGGTTTTGCTAGAATATATGTAGCCATAGCATGAAAAGATTCATCTAGAACATATATGCAGGAATATAGCGAGTTTGTAACTACTTTTATAAGATAGTTCACAAGTAATAAATTGTTATGTATATTTATATATTTTATGTGTATCCATGTTATACATCTCTAGAAGCATGACATAATTCTCATTTTTCTTTAAGGTCAGTATAAATGGTTTGTTAATTGGATTGCACTTTTGGTGTGCTACAGTGTTGTAAGACTTTAATCAGTAGAAAAGTCTTCTTGTTTGGTTGGTGGTGGTGATTTTTCAAAGTGATCACTCACTTCTGCAGACAGAGGAATGGCTGTTAGTAATTTAAAGAGATTGCCTTGGAGGTGATTTGTGCTACTGAATTAATAATTATTGTCTTCTGAGTTTTTTTGGTTTTCTTCCTTTAAGAAAGCCTTGATCTATAAATATTGAAGTGTTTTGGCTCTTGCCACAGAAGAAAAGATAAATTTATCTTTAAAATATTTTATGGACAGTGTCTTGGTGCTAATGCGTGGGAATGAACATGAAGTGCACTTGTTAGCTGCTGCTATAGGCTCCTTTATTTCATAACTCCTCCATTGAAAATCACATAAAATCTTTATAGATGAGCCGTGTAGTAGAATAAAAGATTTTTATGTTGTACTCTACAAACTTGTTACAAGTTTAAGCTATTCCAATGGTTGTATTTGTGCTCCTTAGTGATTCCAAAGTCTGTCAGTGCATCATGACTAAATCCTTATTATTCCTCCCTCCCTTTTTTATCTTCATACATCATGCAAGCCTCTTCAAGGTTTATAATAGAACCTTTAGCATTCAATCATGTTGAAGTGCTGTCTTCTGTAGTAATAATTCTTTTTTTTCCAGAAGTAATCCAAATTCCTAGTAGACTTCTAGTGGTTAATGCTGTATTTCTCTGCTACTGCTTGTAAGAATTAGCAAGGTTCAGTCTCTCATTTCAAGGGATGCTGCTCATCTACAAGATAATTTTCCTAAGACCTCTTTTAAGACATGGAAGATGGCGGGGTTTTTTTTGTCTTTAGACATGATAACTTCAGAAATAGTCAAATGTCTGGAGTTATTAAAACTGAAAAGTTTGCTATGTGTGGATGCAATCTATCTGTACCTGTGTATAATTACAGATGAATTGTGGGCATTGACAAATGCTGTCAACTGCAGGTTTGCAAAAAGAAAACCAGGACAGAATCAGCCTTTGTACTCTATTGTAATTACTCTCACTATGCTTCTACAGGGATTCCCATCCTGCTCCCATTTCTTGACAGAGATGCAGTGTGCAGTGGATGGGTAACAGCCAGGACAGCACAAACCCTGGAGGAATAGTGACACAGGGGCATATATACAGTTCCAGTCTGAAGGCCAGTGAAGTAGGAGTGCCCTCATTTCACAGCTTTTCCCTACAAAAATCTTTGCGTGCAAATTTTGTGGCTGAGTATTTTCAAATTAGTTGAACAATGCGAAGATCCTCCCAAGATTTGGAATCACACCAACTGCATATGACATATTTTGTATGAGTTTTTCAAATGAGGGTGTGATTAATTCACAATAAAAACTGGGAGTTCCGTCCTAAATAAGAAGACATTTAATATTCAGGAAATTGACACCTATGGAACTGAATACAGAATATGTACATATTCAGTGTAGTTTATCACAGGCCAGATAAAACATTGGGATGTGAGCTCTTCCCCTGTCCCCAGACTTAAAAGAACAAAGGGACTGTGCTATTTCTGTGTATCTTCAGCTTCTTTTTGCATATCTCCATCAAAGCTAAGGCCTGTTAATTTTTATTCTGTAAATACTGACAGGGGGATTCATTTGTTAGTTTTCAAGTAATAAGGATTTAACTGTGTGGGGAGAAAATCAACCCTTCCGAGAGATGCATTTTGCAATTCAAATGTGTGCTGTTATAGTAAATATGTCACTTCTGAGTATTTCCACTGATTTTTCCTATATACTACTACTGATTCTTTGTGATTGTGCTGAAAGACAAACTCAGCTTTATAAATTTTGGACAAGTAGAAGAAATTTACAGAAAGCTTGGTCTTGGACAGGACCAGTATATTAAATCACCCTAATGAAAGCATTACTCAAAAAATTCAGCTATTTTAAGTGGAAAGTTCTTGTTCCAGTACCTGCTTTCTGGACTGTTTCTTCTTTCTTTTCCTCTTTAATGAACAGGCATTTCTATTAATGAAACAACTCTGCAACAATGGATTAAACCCCAGAATTTTCCTTCACAACTAGGTGTCCTTATTACTGCTTTGGAATGTCTCTTTTCCATGGCCATGTGTTTTGCATCCCTTGCTGCAGAGCAGCCTGGCTGTAGGGAATGTTCTAGATGGAAACACCTCCCATGGTGTTTGGGAGTGGAATCATTCAGATGTCAGAGGACCAGAAATGCTGACAACACAGCCTTTTCCTTCTCCATTACTGGAAACGTTTTTGAACCTGAGTAGCCATGACTTTCTGTTACGTTAGACATTACCTAAGCAGACTGATTTTGTCTATATTTGCATGAGATTTAAATATTGTCAACCCATCTGAATGGGCTTCAGTAGGAACAACATGCCTGCTCACCTGGAGCAGCTCCTTCCTGAGTAAATGTGCAGTGCAGATCTTTATGAACTGGGAAAACTGAATCATCAAAATGGCAGAAACTTGTGAATGAAATATTTTTCAGAGATTAGTCTTGAAGAGATTAGAATGCAATATTTTTCAGAGATTAGTCTTAAAAAGTTGATTTTGACTGACATGGGGCAAAAGGCCCCAATGTGCAAAATGCTCTAAATGTTGTTTATTTTTAAATACAACCCTTGGAGAGAAATTATTATAAGGTGTAGAGTTAAGTAAAGGTTGTGCTAAACCCAACTGAGATGAGAAGGTTTTCCAGAAATGCGGGTGGATATTCGTGTATTTGGGATGTCTCAGAATGGTGACTTGTGGTTTAGATTTCAGAAGTCTTTCTCATTCTACTTCTTGCATTACATGTTGCTGTGAAATAGCCAGGAGTTCCTATTGCTTTCAAGGAACTGAAGGTATTTATTTCTCAGTGAGAAGCAGCTATGAAAATGTAGCAATTAAATACTGGAAAAGATACAGAAGCCTTTTTAAAAACCATTCACTGCCATGGATGCAGAAGTCTTTGGAAAATCTGATCCTAATTTCTATTGTAAATTTATTTAATTTTTTTTTCTGTGGAAGTTTGAATTGTTTTTTATTAATTGGAGGAGATTCTTTATGCTTGACTGAGTAAAATTAGTGTTCAGACTTTCAAAATTTTCTGTATAAACCTTTAAAAATGCATATTGTTAAAAAAAATAGAGGCGCATTATTACAGCCACAGTGAAAGTAGTGAAATAGTTGTGGTCAGTAAGGGTGAATGTCTTGTCATTTGCATAACAGTTATCACCCAATAGTCCAGAAATTGTTATGGTCCACTGTCTAATCCTTATTTGTTTCTTTTATAAGTGTATTTTTGAGTTAAATAGACCCTGCAGCTCCAAAGAGCTTGCAGAGCATTGTGGAATCATTTTCCTCTCCCAAGGACTGATGACCCAATAGGCTCTGCTGGCTCTCTCAGGTGTGTCAGGATAAGACTGTTAATCCATGTTTGACAAGACGTGCACTAAAGGAGGCATAAAATTTAAGTGGAAAAAAACCCAGTTTGAAGGTCCAGTAGATTGAATTCATAAATTAAATAATTTAGGAGTGTAACTGTTTCATTATTCCTTATTTGGAAATTATTTATTCATTTAGATAATATGCAGGGAAGAAAGAAATAGAATTAAACAAATATGCACATACTTTACAAATGAAGAGGAGCATTTTTCTACTAATTCCATTGTTTCTCTAATCATGTAGGTCCAGAAATTACCAAAGAGGCCTTTGAATCAGCCTGAAATCTTCCTAAAACTTGTATGACTCTTCAATCTGTTTTGCTGTCCAATTGCTCTTTTTCACTGATGTTTTGTGATATGAGACACTTATAGGAAGTCCATCCATAATAGAATTAATAATGTGATGTTTGTATCTTGTAGCAAATGCTACCTTAGGTTGCTCAAAATAAAATGCTCAACAACCACAATAAGTAGGAAAATGGGGTAAAATTACTCCCTTTTCTTAATTTTGAAAGAAGCCTTTTCGAAAGTGTGGGAACATTTACTGAATAATGCATAGCTGAGAACCTTCATATTGAGTTTCAGCTAAAAATATATTATTATAGCTGATATATAAATCCTCAAAAAATAGATTTATAATGGAAATGCCAGGGGACCCTTAACTATAATCATTCCTGTTAGTGTAAATGCCTGGAAACAAATACAGTTTTCATTAATGTACTATTATGTGACACAAGTGACCAGTTACAGAGAAATCTATAATAATTCCAGTTAACCGGCTGCATTCAAATATACTGTTAAAATACCCACCTCTGTGCAAAGGTTTTGCAGAATGCTTTTGTGAGCTCAGGTCACATGAGCCCTGTTTTGAAGTCTTAAAATGTGTAAATGTGATGCTGATTTTTCCATGGAGGCTATTTCTGCACGGGTTTCCAAAAGATTTGTGGGCACTTGAATGACTTGAAATGCAATACAAGATGATTCTTATATTATCTCAGCCACTAAGTGTAAACAGCACTGGGTAATAGTCTCCAAAATTGTTGCTGTGCAATAGGTGCTCTTTTGAAATGAGTAGGTGTTACTGGTCATTTTAATTGGCTGGAAAGTCATAAAACCTTGCTGGCAGTTTTGATTTAAGGATATTTAAAACCCAGTTAGTCCAAATATAGGAAGAGTACACTTTTTTTACTCTTGATCTTGAGTTTGTGCTATAACCAAATGAGTTGCTGAGACAGCATTAGGACGTTCATGTGGTTCTTACTAGGGCCAAACTTTGCCTCTTGTTAAATGGGAGACATCATTTGACATCAAAATCTTCCTGGCATCATATTTTACTTTCAGTTAAATGAATAAAAATGAATTTTTTAAAATCACAGAATCATCTTGGGTGAGCTGGATGGTTGTGCAAAGTCTAAAGCATAGAACTAAATTTTGATTAATTTTTTAGTTGCATTGGTTTTTTGAGAACACAAAGGTGTATGAACTTTTGATATGGCATAAGGGAGTTTAGGGTAGATACCTATGTCTCAATAATATGCTGGCTGGATAACAGTTTTGTTTATTCATGAAGGCAGCAATTTTTTAGTAAAGATTGAGAATGTGAGATTTCAACCAAAATTGCTGCTTTTGGATATGTAAGGGGCTTGCTTTAATCTTTTATTAAGGAAGTATTTTGTATTTTTTGTAACTTAAGTTACCTCTTGAGTTAAATGTTTTGAAAAGAAAGGATGTGTAGACATGTTTTCTTGCTGAGTAATTCATATAAGCTGAAATGCAGTCGTGGAGTGCTTTATATTGCACTTTAACTGGAGTACAAACCTTTCCTGGTCATAGCTGATCTATTCCTCCACTGCTTGATCTTGTTTTTCCTGTTTGTTGTTCATTGGTTTCTGTCAGTTTGGCCTGGCAGTGCCTGTGTCTGCCTCTTCCCCTTGCATGTGTGTGTAAGAGATGCCAGTCATTCACACACCTGGCTGGTGCAGTAACAGCGTTGAGCACCAGTGTGAGCCCATTTACAAACAGAACCAGGGAAGCTGTAGTGTGTAAATGTCTGACCATCAGCCCTGTTCCACCTGGCACTGCCCTTGGATCATGGCCCTGACTGCAGCAATGACAACCCAGGCGCATTCCGAGGCAGAAACAGGAATTCTGCAGTTCTGTCCTCGCAGCCCCATTTGTGAGGACACACACCCATAAGACATCAGCATATGTTGGAGGTCAGGCTTGTCAGTGTTCTGCTGAACTGTGTCCTTTCCATCCTCCTGACCTCAGTGTGGAGGTGGGTGTGGGGGCAGCTTTCCATTGTCACCAATGGCAATGTCATAAACTGGATTATGTCTGGACTTGTAAGTAGCAGATTAGACAACCATCAAGACAGAAAATCTGTTTTCCAGTAAATATTCCAAGTGATAAAGAACCTTATGAGAAAAAGATAAAATGTGGTATATAGGCAGAGTTGTTTCTATGCAGAACATTTTTCCAAATTTCCCTGGAGGGATCCTCTGTTCTCTGAACATCCCAGAAGTTCGTTGTGCTTCTGATCAGCTTCCCACACATTCTCACCCACACCACTTTGCTGTGTCATCTTAGTGTCATTTTTAAATACTAACAAAAGCATTTTGTTTATAAAGCAGAAATAAAAATTTTGAGAGGGAAAAGAATATCTTTTGTATGTTATTTTAGCAGATCAAAGCTGACTCATGAGTAGCAAATATGAAGTAATTAATGTATTTAAAATTCACAATTCCTGAGTCACAAATTTAAGAAGTGCTTTGGTTATAATTATCAGATTCCATAGACTTTTAAAAATATGATTTGTATTATTTTTAGAAAGCTTACCTTGCTGCAGAGTATTACATTTAGAATATAGAGCAGTATAGCAATTTGTAAAGCTAGCTTTAATTGTTTTTTTAAATAATCAACTGTGCTGAATTAAACAGTGTCCAGGTACGCTAGAGACCAAGTGGGAAGTTGGAAAAACAATCTTTCTCTGGGGAGAAATATGCAGCTATCATTTAATCTGGTTGGCATGGGGAGAGTTAACCTTTGTTATTTAATGCTTTTGCGATGGCCTGAACTTCCTGTAAATACAGAATGTCACTGCCACCATTACAGGCAAGCACCCAAGCAAGTTTTTATTTGCACCAAAACTAAAAATTTTCAAAATTTTAAATTTTGGAATTAAAAAATTGGAACTGCAAGGTGAAACATTAGTTGTTGAGAGGTCAGCAAAACTTGAACCAATTTCCTCAGGGAAAAAGGGAGGAAGGTGTTGATTTGGGAGTGAGAGCTTTGTCTTGCTGGCCCAATGTCAAAAATGTCTTAAAGAACAGAAAAATCATCCAGTTGCACATGGAATCACTGGTACTATATGAACAGCAGTGGAAGAAAAATTATTTGTATAATTATATCACATATTATCAGTAGAAGAATAATTTAAGACCTAATTCAATTTTTGTAAAAGTTGACTTCAGTTTTTAGCTTTTGCTTGATAGTATTGTGGACTTCCTCCTGTATCAAGAAGAGCTTCCAAACTATGGGCTATGAAATGCTGCAGTTTCTTTTTATTTTGCAGTGGCAGCCACCAAGCTGTGGTAATGACCCCCTTGTAAAAATGACAAAGATCTTTTGCTTGAAGGAGATGAACAGCAATTTTTGTCTCAAGTGGGAACCAGTAATCCAGCTCCCATGCTATCTGAAAGATTCCCCAAAAGATTAATTTTCAAGTGTGTCTAAAAGCTTCTACAAAAAGCAAGAGAAACATTGTGGGGCTGTCACTAAATGCAATATTTTATGATAAACTTTTTTCTGAAGCTCACTGCTGAGAAAAGTATTTCTAGAACCAGTGGCAGCATAGTGCAGATTTGCAAACTTTCCACTGTAGGAACATCTTCCTCTAGAGGGGCAAAGTTTTATCTCACCTGGGGTTTTTCCTGTATATAAAAGCAAACAAACCTAAACTACGAATTCAGGAAAAAGCCCTAAACAACACTTATTTTTCAGTAACCTTAGAACACAGGTAAGTCCACAATTTACAATAGTGAAATGGCTACAGCTGTATATTTTTATGGGCAGAATTTTACTGGGGTGTGTTAGGGTTTTTTTCTTCTCTGTCTCTTCTAGTGTAGCTGTACTCCTGATATTAAGAGAACTTGAGTCTTAGATGAACAGTCATAAAAAACAATGGTGTGATAGAGAAATAAGGTTTTAATTCCTCCTGTCTGAAGAACTCAAAGTAATTTTTTGTCAATTTGAGAATATGTTAAACCTTGGAGCTCTCTCTTGAGTTAGACCAATGTTATAGTAATTTGTTATTTCCCAGTTGTTGTTTCAAGTGCACCCATTTCAAATCTCTTGTTCTAAATTACTGGTTGACCTTCTAAAGCTGGCCAAGGTGGGAGAGGGCAGTGAGGTTTTGTTTACTCTCACTTTACCCTTACATCTACTTAAAGAAAGAATGGAAGAGAGTATTAAGATATTTGGTTACTTTAATTGGGAATGGGTATTAGCTATAATGTCTCTTAGCTTTTATTGATATGATGACAATCATTGCTTTTCATTATCTTAACAAATGATGAAAACTTATAAAATCTTGGAAAAAAACCATGTGGTTTTGAGAAATACCTCTCCATCCTTCTGAACTCAATCCTATTTCACAGAAATAGCTTGCTTGCTTGACTTTTAGCAAAATGACTGTAACCCATCCAATAGTTGTAAGTTATGTGAGAGCAGATTTTTCTCTGATGGTGAAACTTCTCTGTCCTTTGTGCCTGGGTTTCCAGAATGCTACTTGTATATTTTAAGTGCTATGGAACAATGTTGCTGTTCCCTCTATTACCTCTGTGCACTGCTGACACAGGACTTTGCACAAATGGCTACATTATCAACAAGGCTTCAATTTCACCTTCAATTTAAGGTTGGAAACCCTAAAATGTGGTTTGTTAGTGACCTTAGAAAAATTTCCCATCCTTCAGTCCCTTTTTCTTCTAAGATTATTGGTTGCTAATGCACAGCTAGAATTTACATAGATCTTTATTCGTGAAGGTAAAGACAGTTGCCACATTGCTTCTGTCTCAAACAAAGTCTTCACCAGCAGAAAATAATTGCTATGTTGGGTTATTTGCCCTCATGTTTTCTAAATATAACTCCACAGCAGTCTGGCTCTTGAAGCCGTCTGCATTAATACATCTAGAGAAAATAAAATATCATATTAGTCACTTATTTTTAAGTGAGCTAAACTTGGCAAAAATTAAAATAATTTCATAAGGAAATACCCTTTTAAGCAAAGATGGGATTATTAATGAGCTACAGCTAAGAGGTTTTGTAATATTAGTGATTGTGCTTCTCCCCTGTTTATAGCACCCAACTGTGGAAACACTTCCAAAATATTTTAAGATCTAATTTTGAGAGAGCACTAATTATTCATCTTCCTCTGAGATTTTCATTTCCCCCTTTTTCAGCCTGAAGCATTGTCTAGTAGGAAAAGGGTAATGATTTCTCTGAGGGTGAACCAAAGTAGCAGACAGGAGGAGGTTTTAAGTGAACAGGTGGAACTCAGCTAAGCCAATTGTTCCAGCATATCAGCAGTATTAGTTTCCAAAAATCATTGTCTTTATAGAAATAGTCCTTTAACTGGACACAGGCAAAATAAAATAACCAGTATTTCTGCTTGTAATGATTAATCATAATCAAACTTTTTCCTCATTGGTCAGACCTGCAATTCATGTGAGGGCAGGCATTTAAAAGTAGCATTCTTTTAGTGACTATCACTCAGATTTTGTAGGCTACTATTCAGTATTCCTCTCTTCTACTGAGAAAGGTTATGCTGTCACTACATTGCAAACCAAAGCTGTGGGCTGCAGTTCTCCCAGGAAATCATCTGCCTGACAGTGACACACAAAATCCTCAGGATGATCTCTTCGGCTGGTGCTCCACCGCTGTTGTTACTGTGCAGTTCTTTATTCTGTGTGATATTTTTTCTGGGTTTTGGGTCCCTCTTACCTATATTCTTTCTTTTCTTAATTAAGGTGTGGCAATAGCAGAAGGTGATTCATGGCTAAGAATTGGAAGTTTTCGGTTTTTTACTTTTGGTGGTTTTTAATTTGTGTGGGGTTTTTCTGTTTTGTGTTTTGCTTCTGGGGTGTTTGTTTATTGGTTTGTTGGTGGTTTGGGGTTTTTTTTAAACTCAAGTATTTTTCTGGAGGTACTTTTAGTGTTTGTAATGATGGGAAACTTTTCCTCATGATGCTACAGTAGTGGAGGTTTGATTTATGAAATGCCTTTTTCTTTAGGCATCTCTTGTCAGCAGCTTTCTCTAGGGGCTATCCATTTTGGCTGCTTATGCCTCTTTTTTTGATTAAGACTTATTTTTATTCAGATATCAAATTGACAGCTGTAGCAGTCTTTAGATAGGATATAAGACCTTTAGCTTTATACGTGTTTATCCATAAATTTCAACTTGGTTATTTTAAAAGATGTGAAATAGTTTCTGCAGTGACTGCATTTAAAAAGTCATCACTTACTAGTGACATCTATACAGTAGTAATTGAACTAGAACATTTGTATGTTTGGAAGAAAACTCTAAAATATCGTTCAGTACCAGCTCCAGATAAATACTGCCTTTTCCATTTATGACTCTTCTAATGCACTCTTCCATCTTTTCCGTGTAGATAAAATTTCTTTTCATTTTTATCAACTGCATACTGTTCATGCTATCCCTTTTCCTCTTGCATCTTCATAAATGTTCCTTTAGTAGAATGCCAGTGTGTGCCTAGAGAAGGAAATATGGCTGGAATACAGCATGCAATTCTCTGGGCTGATAAAAAATTCTGTGAAGGGCAATTTTAGTGCCTCATCTACTGGATCATCTGGACACTGTTCCAGGGTTCCTCTCAGTTCTGTAAAAAAAAAAAAAAAATAGAAATCCTTGAGCTATAGGAGCTGAACCCCATTTTCCTCTAGCCATATTTCGCCTTTCAATTCTTGAGCTTGAAAGGCAAATTAAATGAGTGAACTAGTTAACATTAAATGGCTAATGATGAACTTTTGTCCTCCTGCTTGTGCTGACGAGTAATTCCCTCATCAGTAGCACAGAGGGAATCACTAATGGAATTACATGTTTTGTTAACTAAAAAGTAGTGACAGTAGCACTTTGGTTAAAGATTCCTGAGTATTCCTTAGTCTGTGTTCACAGAAGGGATGACTATGCACTAAATACTACCAACAGATAATTGTTTGTTAACAATTTCCCCAGGTACTGTTAGCCCCCTTTTTTAAACAGCTGGTTTCAAATTTTTCCCTAACGCTTTCCAAACCTCTGTTGCTGAATGAAAACAGTGCAAGAAAAAAATAGGAGGATAAGAGCATTAGGAAAGAATGTGAAAAACACTTCTGTATTACTGCTTTGAGAATTTTAATGGAGTACCCATTCATACTGCCTGCAAGAAAGCAAATCCAGCAGCAGGGAATGTGAGAACATCTGGAGTACAAGCCAAGTATCTAGGTCAGCAAATGACAGCTAAGTTATTGCTTTTCAATGGTTCAAGTTAAGGATAGACAGTGGTTGAGCCTTAGTTCTGCAGGATTATCTTAAAGTCATGCTTTTTTATTGTTGTTCAGTGATTTAATTTATCTTTCAAGTTGCTGGGAGAACATAATTTTCAGCTTCAGTGCTTTCCACATGCCATTGTTGTATGGCCAAGGTAATTTTATTGATCTTGTTATTAATGTGGATCAGAAAGTGTTATTGCAACAGCCTTTGTTACAGGGGAGCAACACATCTTGAGAGACACTTTTAATAAAGAATAATGTGCCATTGATGTCTGTGTGCTGTTTCTCCAAAGAGGAGAGCTTTTATTTATATTTTAATAAAACTCTAAGTATGAGATGTTTAAGTCCTGTGACATAGACTTTTTCTTTAGTGCAGCCTGGGGTTATTCTCATGCTGGTAGAGGGCAAGTCAGAGTGGCCTTGAAGATGTGTTATGTGTCTGGAGGGACTTCATTATTTGTGTGAGTGTGTTAGGCTGTACGAAAAATGGCAATGCGAATGGGAGACCCAGTCGAGTAATAATGGACATGTAAAAGGAGTTTGACCAATATGTCAGTCTTTTGCTATCAATATTCCACACTTGTACAATGCCATGTTATTTTTAGCAGATTGTCTGGAGTTAATGTGCTTTTAAAAATTGAAATGGGTCTGTGTAAAATGAATGTAGTTGCCTGCAGCAGAATCTTACCTGCTCCTTCTTTAAGTATATTGAAATGTGCATTGCTGTTATCAATCTCATCATCCAAATAGAAAATACAGATGCACTTTTAAAATAATTCAAGTTTAGGTTTGAGGGCACTTGAATCATACACACAGTTATAAGCAGCCTTTAAAGTCATTACATTCTGATGGAGAAAGAGTATATGCAAGAACATAGATAAGAAAATTGGAAAATTTAACTTAGAACTGTGCACTGTAGCTGTCCTTACATTGGTGAGTACATTATTTTATGTAGAATTTTATTTATGACTTGGCATTTTCAGAAATAAGCAGTGATCTCTGTTTTTAAGGTACATCATGTATGCCTTATTCCCGTCTAACACATTTATAATCCATAGCATTTTCACTGAGCTGAGAAACGTGTTTCTTTGAATATTTTCTACCCCAGCTGATTATTTCTGTTAACTGCAATGTAAAAAAGCTGGCATAGCTTTGTATGTTTGTGTAAGCATGTATTGTACTCTGTAGGAAGCAACGCAGGAAATAAGTCAGCAGTGAGGCTGTGCTCTGCTTACCTAAAAAACACAGCTCATTCTTTATGCTTTCCCAAATTATTATGAAGAAGCCTTTTAAAAAATTTATTAATTTTTGTAACAGAAAATAAAGAGAAAAAAAAAAAGGAGAGAATGCACAGAACAAGCTAAAATTAGTAACCAGCTAATGGCCTGCTTGTTGTTCAGGGCCATGTGCAGCTGAGGAGTGATGTGCTGGCAGACTGCAGCCAGTTTCCATTAAAAGTCCACACAAGGGTGAAGAAATCTGCAGCTTCCTCGTGAGGGAAAGCACAGGTCACCAGTGACAGGACCGGAGGGGATGGCCTGGGGCTGTGTCAGGGGAGGAATAGCCTGGAAAACAGGAAAAGGTTCTTCACCCAGAGAGTGGCTGGGCATGGAATAGCTCGCTAGGGAGGAGGGCACAGCACCAGCCTGACAGAGCTCAAGGAGTGCTTGGACAAGGGTCTCAGGCACCCAGGGTGACTCTTGGGATGTCCTGTGCAGAGTTAGGAGTTGGATTTTGGTGATCCCTGTGAGTCCCTTCCAATCCAGAATATTCTGTTATTCTGTAAAGAAAATATTTGCCTTATGTATTGTGAAAACCTCAGTATGACATATTTAACAATCTCCAGGAAAATTTTCACACTCTTCTGGCACTTTGGAGTTGTCACATAATTCTAGATCTATACTCCTGATGAAAATGTCACTTTTAATGAGAGCAGACTTTCATCAATCTGTGCTTTAAGCTCTGTGGGGTTGTTTTCAGGGACCAAGAGCTGTGTAGTGTTCTTATGGCATGTGCTGGAGCTGGTGGGAATTGAGCTTCCTGGGCTTTCCAGGAATTACTTCTTATCTCTCAGGTCTGGACCGGAGATTGAGAGTAATGATGAAAGACAAAAGCTTGTGCTGTATTAGAACTTGTCACCTCTGTTTTTGGGCACCTAATCCAAACTAGTATTTGCAATGTAATTAAAAATCACTGTCATTTCAGAGGACCTTAATTACATAAAAAAGTGTGGCTCAAGAAAGCTTCAATATCTTGGTAATTGACTTTAGATTTGAAGTTAAAAAAACAAAAAGTATAAGTGAAGTGACTCATATAAAACCAGCAGGCTCATAGTGATGGATGGTTCCTCTAGACTACAGCTGCATGCCTCAATCCCCTCCTCAGCGTCAGTGTGGACTGGTTCCATTCCATAAATAGTCCTCATGGTAGAAAATTTTGTCTTTATTTCCACAATCCATTTCCATAATATCTCAGTGGAAATGCTTTCAGTGGAGATAAGAGTGAAAACACGGGAGTCTGGAAACTATGAAATACTCATTTTAGAGCAGAAGCCATTATCTTTCATGCTGTCAGTTTTTCTTAGCCAATGTTCAGTAGTCAGAAAAGTTCTTCGTTTCTTAATTCTGCTTTTAATTTTTATGACAGGAAGTCAAGTGAACCAAGAGCTAAAGAAGTGAATGAAGTTTAACAAAATAAACTCAAATCAGTGACATCATTTTGTTGCCGTGAACAATGTGTAACTGATTCGTTATGTGATTAGAGTAAGGAGACAGATCTCAGTTTTGTCTGTAATCTCTATGTATTAATAATTGATCTTACTGATCATATCAACTGTGTTACCTTTCTCTCCTCATATTTTATTTTATCTGGATATTTTGGAGATGAGGATTTTTTTCAGTGTTGAATGTGAATCTGTTCCCTTTTTGGGAAATTCCACCTTTTCCTCTTTGGTAATATGTTAAGTTTATAAATAAAGGGAGGTATATAGGAGGAATTGAATACTCTAAAACAAGGATCATGTTCTTCCTTTGTTCTTGCTAACCCTTAGCTAACCTTTGTAAAAAAAAAAGAGTTAGATTTTGCTTTGAGCTGCTGACATATTCTCCTTCTGAAGGTCACCTGCCCTTGCTCCCCCACCCTTCTGTGTGGGTTTGTCACCTGGTAGCTGCTGCCTCCTGTTTGCAGGGAATATTTGCACTTTCCAGAATATTCCCCATTTCTTACTCATGACTTCTCATACCTTTTAGTAGAGAGCTAGTTGAGGATTTTCTGACGGGAAATAAGAGCTGTGGTTTCATGAACACATGTCTTTTCCAGTTTGCAACATTCTTAGAGGCAGGAGAGTGGTGACACGGGTATCTGTGTCAGAACCACACAGAGTTTGAGAGTTTCTTCTTTTGAAGTGTGTTATTCTCATCTACCTGCCGTATTCTGAACCTAGTTGCATAAAATGCACATTGAGACATGAGAGAAAATGTTATTTTAAAATGTAAAATACCTCTACTTTCTGCTGAGGGAAACAGTCAATTCTGGAGCATTCTGTTGAGCATATAATTGCACATGTTCCTCCTGATGAATTTACATTTTAATTCAGAGGCGCTACGATAAGAAAGAATTCATCTGAAAAGTGCAAAATGACACCAAGGAGGTTGGCTTAGTGATTTGAATGAGGGAATCAGACCTATTTCAGAAGGTATATATAGGTACTTAACTGAGGACTACAACATGAGGAGGCCAAGCAGGGGGCCTCTGGGGAGTCAGGCAAAACTGATGACTCTGGTGGGAAAAGCTGTGTATGATTGAAAAGCACAGCATTTCTGATTTTTGAGGTCAAACTCTGTGAAGGTGCAGCTTTGGAAATTTGGAACAGTTGAATGGTGTGATATGTAACTGACATTTTGAGGCATAAAACAGGGGGTTTTTTATGTGTTTGGCCCAGTCCAAGCCTATTGGGGCTTTAATTTGCAGTGAGGGTCTTAGAGTAGTGTCCACAGGCAATAACATTCGTGCAGTTACTGCTGTCACACTAAGAATCTAAGGCAAATAGACTTTGGGAAAATCGTATGGATAAAGCCATTAATTACAGGCAGATTTATTTTCAGAGCTATTATTACACATCACAATTTAACCTATAATACTGAGGAGTTTAAATAGACACTGAACCATTTCTACACAGTCATTAGTAAAAGCAGCAGGGATGCAAAGAGGCATTACATTACTAGAAGGTAGGAGATAAGGAATGCAGGACACCTTGCTGTAAGATTCCCAGTGGCTATATGGAAATGAGTGGACCTATATAGGGAGGCACTTCAGGAGGTGTGAAACAAAACAAAAAAAAAGACAGCTTGAACAAGAACAAATAAGATATTTAATGGAGCCTTTTGGTTAAGGGATGAAGAATTATTGAGGAAGAAAATAGTAATTTTTCAGAGTTTATGCAGTAGAGGAAGAATACAAATATGTGAAATTTGTGTTAAAAAGACTTGGACTTTAATGATGTTACCCAAATGAAATCAATGACAGGAGATTTATTCAAGTTTATCTACCATTTGTTGTCACTTTCTTAAAGACTATTATAGTTTATATTTCACAGTAGATTTTAGTTTTGAGATGTGTAAAGTAACATTTTTTGCCCAGCCCAAAGCTGGGTGGTTTGGCAGGTTTAGCTCTGGTCTGTCCATATTTGCTGAGAAATGGATATATCCTTTGCAACTATTTACATTCTTCTCACTCTAATATTCTTTGTTGTCTCACAATAAATCTTCTAGCAGACAAAGCTGCTGCTTGTCTGGAGGAACACTGAAATTAGAAATTTTAGTGAAATCAATATGCTTCTTCCGTGTTTTCAGAAGTATTAAAAAGCACTGAATAGCAGTAGTTACAAATCTAAAGCCACAGATAAAAGTAAATTAATTTTTCACCTCAGTAGCAATAAAGATGCTGGCCTTGTTTTTGTTTCCCTCCTTTCTGCATCATCCTCCCTTCCTCACTCATTCAACAAGGTGAGAAACATGTAATCTTACCTGCATCCCTGAGAATGTTCTATGGCAGAAACAACTACAGTTGAGAAAATCTATTCCATTCAGAGTTTGTTGTTTTTTGTTTTTTTTTTAAAGAAGAATAATTTATCTCTAAAGGCTATGAAGTGGCTTTTGGGAGGTCTTGCTTAAGGGGCAGGAGATTCAGAAGGACAAATATCCTATCGAGCCAAAGCAACACTCACTAGCCACACAAATATGGTCAAGATAGGGAAGTCTGGATCTCAAGAGCCACTTGAGCATCATTTTTAAAGGTCATGATACTTGGTTCTGTTTCTTGGGCCTTTTTTGTTTGATTGTTTTTCAATTGACTTACTTCTGAGAGCATTTGCAGTTATGTTAACTAGGGTAAAAATTAGGTGATTGGAGAGTCATTTAGCTTCAAGGTGGTATTCATGTGAGCATCTGGTTTGGTGAATAATAAAAACATGTTATTTAGAGATTTGCATTGCCCTGCAAGGCTTCTGTTAGAGGGAGAGATTAACTGCAAGACTGTTACTTTGCTGGGTAAAGGAGTCTTTGATTGCTATTTTTCTGTAAATACTTGTTTCAGAATTTGGTTTTCATTGCTCAAAAGATAATTTTCTTTCAAAGTCAGCTTTTTAAGCATATTACAAAAAATAAATGACATTTTATGAATTACTAAGAATACTACAGAACCCATCCCTATTCACCTCCATAGATTCTCAGTGGCCAAATTATCATGTATATGCTGTACATAAATTTCACACCTAGTGTGAAGCAGGAAGAATCTGAACAGTTCTATGTACTCTGAAAAACACATGTATTGTGGAGGAATGATCCAAAATGGTCAGAAGAAAAGAGGGAAATATCTGTGGTTTAAGAGCAGTTTCAGCAGAGGGAAGGCATTTGAGTTGGTGGTACTGCATCGCCTGTGTTAGGAGTCTTTCCTGGTTCATTATCCTGCTCTGTTTTACACTGATAAATCCATTGGCATTCAGATTAAAGGAGTTTATTTATGACTGCATAAATGTGGTCACCAATTTCTCTTCATATGTCCTTTTCTGACTTTTTTTCCCTCTTTGGTATGTGGTAATCCCCAAGTTTATACACTTGGAGTTTTTCACAGTACCTCATTAACTTGTATCACCATGTTTTGAAATTAAAATTTGGCATTGCCTCTGCACCCTTGGTGACTATAAAATATTGCTACTATTATGGAATTTCTTTCTGTAGTATACCAGTAATATCACTTAAACATTTGTGCAGCAATGGCAGGTTTTAAGTTATTTTTTTCAGAAGTGCTTTAGACTTTTTGAAGTACATGAGACAGCAAAATGAAAGAAAGGTGTTACATTGCATTTTTAGAAAAATGAGCAAGTTCTGTTCTCATCAAAGCTCTCTTCTTATTCATAGAAATATGAGTAAGAAAATAATTTTGGTAAGCTTTGCCTTAAGTGTAGTCATGCAACAATAACATTATTATACATCTCTGAGCAAAAGAGTTTTCTTTGGCTCTCAGTATTCATGTATTTCATCTCAGCAAAGATTTCTATCTGTTTTGGTGTTATATGCACAATGAGTTTTTTTAGAAATGAGACAGACCTGAAAGGAAAAGTGTATTTTATGGGTAGATGATGCTCTGAACCGTCTGAAATGGTTTGGTGAGAACCATAGGATGTGCTTTTTGCACATGTTAGAGTCTGTTTAGCTCTAACATTAGTAATGCAGTATTGTCTGACGACAGTCGGGTCAAGTTTTTATGAGGCAAAAATTACCAAGAAAAATTGCATGTAATGTTCTGGAAACAAAATGATAGATAGACAATGGTTTTGCAATTGAAAAGAGATGCTACCAGCTGTCTTATGGATTAGTCACTGGGGCTTTAATGTGAGATAATTAACTTTACCTTACATGAGGTAAATTATGCTTTTACTCTTTGGGTGCTATTAATGAAAAGCCCTTAGGAACACATAGAATGAACTGTAGGATCACTTTTTAAGTCTGTCTGGTGTTATTTATTTTAGCTGCCACCTTACCTTATGCCAGGGAGTACAAAAAAGGAAATAACCATCCTTTATTGAGACAAGCAAAACTACAAACATGCAGCATGTGCAATTTTAGTTTACCTCCAGAGTATTAGTGGTATCTTGATGTCTGCCAAGATAAATTTAAGTATTGATAGATTTCTGGTCAAATTCTAGAAAATTTTGGCATGTTCAGGTCATATAATGTACTTAAGACACTTCCCCTAGCAGGGAAATGTAGTGATCTTACAGAATGTCTTCACTGGTTTATTCCTGATCACAGAAGAAGTTTGTAGAAGGCAGAGGAATGTAACTGAGGTTTGATGCCCCAATCACCAGATGAACATTAGACCATAAAATGAGTTCTGCATAAAAAGAGAAGAGGGTAAAAATGCTCTGGGCCTAATGTCCTCTCCCAGATTAAAAAATGAAAGAAAAACTGAAAATCCTTTGTATCCTTTGGAGTTCCTTGAGAGAACCATTTTAAGATTTTATGTCACATTGCCTTCACAGTACCGCTTCCTGGTCTGAACTGGGTGGGTGCTGATGACATGTTGACTCTGAATAATTGATCAATATGAATAATTTTACTTGTGACAAATTCAGTGCTTTCACTTATTTTGTAAGCTCCCTGAGAAATTACTCATAATTCAAATACAAACTGAAAGAAAATATAATGCAATAAATAGAGTTCTGTGCAATATAATGGAGCTTGAAGTTCCTAATAGGAAGAATTTAAGCTCTACAGTAACATGTAATTCTAAACATGAAATCTATGGCTGTGGATTAGAAGCAGATGAATGACAATTGTACCAAACAAAATGAACTATTGGAAGCAAGCTTATAAAAATAAACATTTTCATGAAGTTTATAATGTAGCAGACTTTTCTATCAGTTGCTGAAATGAACATGATTATCATTAGAAGCCTTGTTCTTCCTTCCCATGTCTATCTGTATATGTGTTTTGCTGTGAATATGCATGTGATTTAAGATCCCAAATTTCAAGATATTTTTAGTCATTAAAATGTGAAACAGAGCTTTTGTGCCTTTGTTCTCAAGTGCCTGGTGTCTGAGTTATAGTCAAGTTTAATTTTTTCTCTATTCAGCTGGACCACAGGGGAATCCTTGCTTTAATTAGTAAATTGCTTTTCAGTTATGTTTTTACACAACCAATCATGGTTGAGTTTGCATTGCACTGTGGTGCTTATGCACTCTGTCAAGTTTGTGTTAGGAAACCAGCTCACCAGCTGTTAGGGAAGAAAAGCAGCCAGTTGGCAGTTCTTTCTGAAATCTGGAGGTGCTTATTCAGAACTGAAATACTGGGCTATGAGCTGGTGCACAAAAAGGCTCAGGTTCTTCAGCTCACAGCTCCTGACTGTGTGACACTGCTCAAGCCTCTTGGTCCCAGCTGCCCTGCCAGCCCACAGGCCACTGAGTGTGTCACAAGAGATGCTCTCGTCCCCTCATTTGTGTCCCAGCAGCCAGGAGCAGCAGCACTGGGCAGATCTTCTTCACTAGCAGTCATTTGTGCAAGGGGAGTCAAGGTGTCTCTGCTGTCACTGAGGTCTTGTCCTGCGTGGCTCTGGAATCCCTGATGGGTTTCCATTTCTTTATGAAGAGTCTTTTGGCCTATCTGTAAATATGGAATAAGTGCTTCTCTCTCTAACAGCACTGTCCAGCTGTTGCTCTCCCTGTTGGCCCGAGCTCTGTGTGTTTCAGGATGGCTCTTGATGAGCTGACACTGGCTGCAGTTGCTCTTTCTACCTCCTGCTGTGTTACAGTCTTAGTAAGATCCATGGGCAGGCACCAAGGCAATCATCAACAAGCCCTGCCATCACAGTTCTCTCTTCTTTTGCACTAGACCTCCCCACAGGCCATCCCAAAATCTCCATCCAAATGGAAAATATTTCTGGAGGTACAGCTGCTTCATGGACATGTGAACCTCACTCCAATCATCTGCTTTGCCCTTAGGTGCGGAAGGGTTGCAGGACCTTTTCAAGGAGTTGCTTGTTCATCTCAGCATAAAAATTCAGAAAGCAAAGATTTTTAAAGTAGTGATAGAGTCATGCTTCAGAGACTGAGCAAATCTGAGTTATGAGTGCTTTGAGGCCCCTCCTGTGCAGGAGTGAGGATGAACAACAACTTGAAGGCAAGAGCAATCTCCTTTCTTTAGGTATGTGAAATCCTGGAAATATGATGTCCACATGCCCTCCATGCCCTCTTTTTGGCATCCAGAGTACCTCATTTGGAAGGCTGAAAGGATGCAAAGCTTTCATACTGCTGGTAGAAAACACATCCAAGTTTCTATGTGTTAGCAAGTGGTTGCAAACACCAGCAGGAGGAGGTACCTCTCCTGTAAGGTTAAATATTTCTCCATTTTGTTTCTAGTTTTTCTGCTAAGCTGTACTATAACATAAGACAAGTCTTAGTTTCTCTATGTGCCAAATGGCCATAAAATTATATATCTAATGTTATTTATGACTTGGCTGATGTTTATGTGCTTGGATTAAATGTTGCAAATGCTGCAGGTTCTTTAGGTGGTCAGTTCAAATGCTGCAATTTTAGAGCAGCACTTTTAAGCAACTATTGCTCTGTCACAATAGCAGGTATCAGATCAAATGACTGAATCAACGTACCCTGTTCAGTAGAGTAGAAATGCCATTTGTACTAGAATATTATCACTGGAATAATGTCTCTTGCTTTGCAAATGGCTTAGGTGTGCCTTGGCATTTGATAGCAGCAGGAGACCATTATCCTCTAAGAACGCACTATTTAATTGACATTATCTCTTAAGTAACACATATTGCAGAAAGAAATTTTCCAGGTGTGTTTCCTTCTATATAGAACACGAAGTGTTTAGGGTAGTTCATGCAGCTAATTTCTGTTGATCTGATTTTTCCCTTCATTGTGATACATTTGTGTTAAGGTTTTCTTAAGGTATGAACAAATGAAGAAAAAAAAAAATTATGATGCTTGTAGAGGAGTGTGTGTGGGATCTTAAAGCTTTAATTAGAAAGCCACGCAACTAACCTTATACTTTTTTGAAAGCTGCATTATGATATGGATATGTGGTTGTCTGGTTCTGTTGGTCCTTTTCTGTTTTGTTTTGNATGCAGCTAATTTCTGTTGATCTGATTTTTCCCTTCATTGTGATACATTTGTGTTAAGGTTTTCTTAAGGTATGAACAAATGAAGAAAGAAAATTTTTTTATGATGCTTGTAGAGGAGTGTGTGTGGGATCTTAAAGCTTTAATTAGAAAGCCACGCAACTAACCTTATACTTTTTTGAAAGCTGCATTATGATATGGATATGTGGTTGTCTGGTTCTGTTGGTCCTTTTCTGTTTTGTTTTGGTTTTTTTTCTGGACTTCAGCCTTCGTAACAACATTACTCACTGCATCAGGTCCTGAATTATGCCATGTATTATGATACCAGCCTTCCACTTTCTTCAGTAATTTTCTTGCCTATTTATTTCTCTTTTTCACAACACTTGGAAGTGATTGGTGCAAAATCATCTACTAGATTTGGAAATGGTAAAAAAAAAAAAAAGAATAAACTTCTCAGCCTGTTCTATGGCTGAAATTATATTTGTATCCGGAGATCTCTGTAGAATGACCTATATTCTCAAACCCCACAATTTGTGCTCATCTATTCCTGTATTTGCCTAATTGCAATTTTTCTTCCTTGAATGTGCAAATTTGTGGTTTATTTTTGTGGAACAAATATCATTAATGTTATGTCACTATCAGGTTTTTTCCCAGATGTGAGGTACCCTTAGCTAGTTGCAGATAACTTTACCTGGCATAACGAATTTGTATTTTTAAAGAATAACCATGCAGAAGATGAGGTGATAGGTCTGCAATAGGTGCAGTAAAATCCACCAGCGAAAGATTGGAGGCAGTCTGTCAACTGGAGATGCCCAAGTGATTTCTTAGAACTTTATTATGTCTATGTTTAAGCTGATGGTTCATGTGTAACAATGACACCTCTTGCTTTTAGGTTTGATGTTTGGTTCTTCTTCATCAGCCATATAACAGAGTGAGGGTTTTAAGTGTTTTAATTGAAATTTGCTGTTTAAGATGGTTTGAATTGTTGATGTTCCAGACTTTGTATTCTGTGCTGTAGTCTGGAAAATTTCTTCAATTTTCTCGTACTGGTTTTGCATATGTAATATGGGATATTGTGGTCTAGGTTTCAATAACCTGTTCAGTTAGAATAAAATATAGTAATTGAAAGCCCATTTTATGGGACTACAGAAAAAACAACAAGAGATTATGTAGGCAAACGGATCATTGCAAGAACAAATAAAAATCAAAATATGAACAACTAATTTAAATGAATGTATAGCAACATCCAAACATCACTATGTGTGGGGAAATTGCTTAATATCCTTGAACCCCTCTAGGCAAAAAAAATAAACTGACTTATGGTAAATTTCCCTGAGTATTAAAAAGTATCTATTTCACTTGCTTTGTTACAAGAAAAGTTGAGCTTTCATTTGACATATGTGCTTCACTTAGAGATTTTCAATGCATAATAATGTTACTGTTGATCTGTAAGAGTAAATAGAAAATGCTGTCTTGCAGAACCAGAAATTCCTAACATTTCAATGTGTTTACAGACAATTAATTTGCTGTTAGGTATGTATACCTATAGGTTTCTTTTATACAGTTGAAAAGACTTTCTGGCTCTATAAATATATCACAAGTTGTGCACTTAATATTGCTTTTTTTAAAAACTTCCTGGGAGCTTGGGTCTGTCTGTTGTGTAACTGTGGTGCATCATGGTGTGTAGATTCTGCTGTTGCTGTTCTCTTTGATACCAAAAACCTGCCTTAAACAAAATAGACTGAAGAGTTAATAAAATATTGAAAAATAAGAGTTTAGGGACTATTTTATTGAAATTCTCAATGAGCCCTTCCACATGTGATATGATTAACTTATTTTATAAATACCTACACATAGCAATATGTCTGTGGGTGATTGAAAAGTGACCATGAAGAGGAAATTGTGTGAAGAGACAGCAGCACTCAGCTGTATGTTTTAAAGCAAAAAAATCATAGATGAATTAAGATGTGTTTTACTGCATTATTAGCTCCGGATATAATTTGGACACTTAATATATTTCAATTCATATGCAACCATGTAAGTGTGGATAAGATCATTGGCTTTCCTGTCAATTTTTGTTTAGAAGTAGTAGACAGAGATTTAAAAATAATGTTTCCTTGGATTTATTGCAAAAAAGTGTGGTAACTTCACCCTTAGGCACTTACATGTCACCTATTTTTCCCACATTCTGTTGAACTGACCTTAGGAAGTTAATTACTATTTAGTGACATTATAAAGTGATCTTAAAACTGCAAATTAATAGAATTACTGTGATCTGCAATGCTTCTGATAATGCCCTCAGTTCTTGAGGTAGAACTTTAAGACACAAGTCACTGAAGTTCAGGAGAAATTAACAAGTTTTAATTTTTTTTCTTCTTTCTTAGTTTATTTCCTTTCCTCTTTCTGATTAGAGATCGCCATTAGAATAATTCACTGCTGATTGTGAGATGGCACATTGTCCTAAGCAGAACATTTTCCATAAACATTTGTTCCATAAGTAATTTTAACTAATGTCAAATACTTATGAATCATCCTCTTATCACTTACAAAAAGGAACTTTAAGTCTTCCATCTGTTTCTCCTTAATTTTCAGCTTTATTACACATGCAATTACAATTTTCATCTTCTAAAATATTCACTACACAGTTCATTTCCCACAGAAGGTAAATGAATAAAAATTTGTTTTCTTTAGCATTAGCCTGTCTGTTTTCTATGCCTGGCTGGCAGCCAGGAATATTGGATTTCAACATTCAGTTTTTAAAATGTGATTTTTTAGTGTTAATAATAGATAATATGTGGGGATATTGTGTAAATTATCCAGCGGTTGCAATCTGAATCCTCTTTTACCCCTTCATTTTTGTTGTCTGTTCAATTCTAAGCAGAATGGTTAATTATACTGAACTAAGATGAATGTTAAAAATTGCTATTGTGCTACCAATAAGCATGAAGTAATGAATAGACTGAGCTTTCCCTATTAACTAGGAATTTACTGTGAGATTGTGCTGGTCTTGAACATAGAAATTAAAAAATAACATATAAATACCAGCTTTTCACAGCTCACTCACTGCAGTTGTTGTATTGTCATCTTCTAAAACCATGAAAATCCATATGTTGTGGTACTAAAGTGTCATGATATCCTTAAGAATGATACTCAGTAATTTAGTACTTCTGTCTGTTTTGTTGTAACTTCATCTGGGTAGAAGAGGAGGTTAAATTTTAATTAAATAAATGTGTGATCATAAAAGTTGAGGTCTGTGATATGGAGGGGTACATTTTTGATTAAATCATCCAAAGATTTATTTACAATTACACTTTTTTATATAGCAGAGTGCAGAGATTATTTTTTTTTCTTGCTAAGAAAAAATAGAGAAGTTCAGGTCTGTGTAGTTTTTTTTAATTTTTAATTCCATTTTGTACATTTGACTCAAACGAATAACACTCATGTAAAGATTTAAAATAAACTTAGACTAGGGAATAAA
>VWYP01011684.1:197124-227305 GCA_013400435.1 Pycnonotus jocosus
CCTTATTTATCCCCATTTTGTTAAAATAGACTGGATTTGTAATAATGCTAAGAAAGAAATACTTTCCATGCCATTTCCATGAACCATATACCTTTCATTCCTTGAAAAAAGGTTCTGTTGGGTCTTATTCTTGATCTTTCCAGCTGTCAAAAGAGTTACTGAAATACAAGTCTGACTTGAACTCTGGAAGAAATAGTGAACCACAAAGGAGGTGACGTATTTTGAAGGTTGAGATGAGGTATTTAATCAATGACAAATAAATAAACCCATTCGGTAGTAAAGCATGCCAAATTAATTTTTTTCTTTTTTATGCTTGGAGTATATTTCTGAACTGATAGTACAAGTGTAGAGACATTAGTAGCTCTTGATGAGAGGATAGCTTCAGTCTGATAAAGTACAATCAGGATGGTTTACAAAGTATCTATTAACAGTGTTGAAAGTGGAAATTAATTATTTAATTGCATAGAAAATTCTCTAGCACAGCTGGAAACTTTGAAGATTAATAGAGAAAAAAAAAAAAACAAAAAAAGGCAAAAATCATGTACTGTATAGGAACAGGGAATATTTTCATGAGAAATTGTTGGTGCCAATTGAAGCATATAGGAAATAGTGAACAATAGATGCATTCAAAACCTCAGTGGTAACTGAATCCTGTTGATTTCCAAGTGTCTCAAATAGTTGTGAGATTAAAGGGTGGAGGCAATTGCTGAGAAAATGACACAAAAAGACTGGAATAATAATAATACACTAAACAGAACAGATAAAAGCAGTAGTGTGCAATGGCTCTAAAAATCAGACAGTGGTGATTTTGAATCAAATTGAAATTAAGTTGCAGTTGCTGCTAGATGTGGGTATGCTTTTTGAAGCATAGGGAGCTTCTTTCTAAATGCAAGTAGCAATTTCATTTTTAATAAAGTCTTGTTCTAATCCACTTTTCAAGGTCTTCAAGAACATGTTGGATAGAGCCCTGAGCAGCTTGGTCTGACCTCACAGATGATCTTGCTTTGAGTGTGAGGTTGAACTAGAAGAAAATACACCTTTGTAACAGAGGCATTTGTAATGAAATTTTTGCTGTGAGATATTCCAATAGGTTTTGGCTTCGCTGAACCATGAACAATTTAGAGTATAATTAATGACTCTTACAGATGCAATATTTTTCCACCTGCTTTTTTTCCCCCAGATTTTTTTTTCCAGAGCATAATAATATTAATTTTTCTTTCATCTGAATACGTCATTTATTCTCTTGCAGTATCTCAACCAAGTGTATTCTCTTTGCTGAAGTGTTGTGCTGTCATGCAAATTGGACCTTCTATCAGCTTCCACAGGCTTGTCATCACTGAAAGAGATAATATGTATTTATAATAAATTGTCCTTTTTACTTCAGTGCTGGCAGTTCTCCACAGTACCTGACATTTTTGAGAGGAAGCAGCCTGTCACATCTTGGGCTTCAGGGAGGAGAGCATTTAAAATACAGGAAAAGGTCTAGGTGACATGACACTATTGCTTTTTTTCATCCTCAGGCTCTTCCCTGTTCGAATTTCATGAAATCCGACATAAGGTTGCAGTGTGCAAGAGATTATTGGCTGAGGAAGGGCTGCATCAGGGTGGTTTGTCTAATCCCACAAGATTTATATGTAAACGGGGAGGAAACCCACCAGTCTGCAGTGCAGCCTCTGGCATATTGCACCAAGATACAGCAACACTCCTGGGGATGTCTCTGGAGCAGATTTGTGCTCTCCAGAGCACACTGCTTCTTTCAAGGTGTCGGTTTGTTACTGCTGGATTAATGAACCGCTTTAGAGAGCTGGGAATCAGCAGGGCAGAGGGATGGAGTGTTGTGGAATGTGACAGTGTTTAACAGGAGAGAACTGCTGCTGCTGCTCCTCATGGGACTGGGGAATGGCATGAGAAAAACTGCCACATCACCCTTGCCTAGAGACATCTCTGTCTCTGTTTCCAAAGTGCACACATTTGACAAAGAGTTAGAAGAAAAAGAAAAACAAATAAAACAACACAGAAAATGCCAAGAAAATCAGCATAAAGATCTATGATTGTTCGTAGTAGTAGTATGTGAGGAAATGTATGCATACAGAAAAGGGAGAAGGACTCTGAGCTCACTTAGGAAAAAAAAAAAGCAAAAATAAACTCAGGAAATGTCATGCACAGACCTGGCTGGTTTTGTCCTGTAAATTTGTGTGAACTGTCAGCAGCTTTTAGAGACTGTAATAAGCTCAAGAAATAAACTGGTCTAATCGTGTTTCAGTTATACAGCACATTATTAAAGGAAATATTATGTATTCTCTTGTTTTTGTAATTCTACAATGAGCTAAATATTAAAGAAAATGTTTTGGATTATTTTATAAATATTTTCCTTCAACTCATGCTCCCTCGCTGCCTTTCTCTATGTGTAATTGTTGTTTAATCTGTGTAATTAAAAAAAAAGAGCACTTATTCAAATGTTGCACAAGTTTAGTTCTGCATCTAGGCAAAACTTGAATTCTCAGATTTAAGCCAGATTTAATCTATCAATAACTATTCTTACCCTGGAATTCCTCCCTCTCACACTCCCCTCACTAAAATATCAGGCACTCAGGATTCTGGTTGCTGTTTATGGTTTTTTACTCTTGAGTCTCTTCTGCAAAACAATATCTAAGGCCACCATCTGCTCTCATCAAACGTTTCAGCTGGGTCTCCACTTCTTAACCACAGGTTTATTTCCACTCTACTTAATGATTATTATAGGTCTTTTGTTCTTTAGTATTTTCAACAAATTCTCTACTACTTTACAAGGCATTTTTATAATAGGCTGGAATAAAAGGCAATATAAATATGATTTCTGTTGGAGGTATTTACCTTTCTGAAAATCTGTGGAATTGCACAATTACATAGGGAATGACCTGTGAGCTCTGGGAAATAACTTGAGATACATGAGTAGACAAAACTTTGAAATTCAAATATAAACAAACTTTTTGATGCTTCTTGGGGACTAAAATATTTTATTTTACTTCAGAGACACAACTAAATAATAATTTTGCCTGAGGCAGAAAATTACTGTTTTCATAACTTCTCTTAAGTGAATATAGTTGCATTTATTCATCATACTCTGCATTTGCTTTATTCATCTGAGAATCCTGCAGTGCCATTGCAGGATGACGAGATCCTTTCAAAAGAGAACAATCTGAGGATCTCAAGACACACGACTCTCTTAACCAAGCAGCAGTTAGATTACAGTTTTCAGTCCAGGTTCACTTTAATCAATCTTCCTCTTATTATCAAGAGACAGCAAATCAGAGAGAGCTGAAAGACCTATGGCAGATGCTCGTTGATTGGAGTGACAGGCAGACTGCTCAGGAAAAGTGCAGTATCACGCTCTAGTCTGGAGGACTTGTCAGAAGTGAAAATCAAGTGCCACAGCGTCTTGCTAAACTAATTAAGGTTACAGGAAACACATCAGCCAGAACTGCTTCATTTCACTTCAGTGCATGAAATCCATTGTGCTGTGAGGCTGTGCCATTACCTAAATCACCATGGAGAAACAATATAAATATCGGCTACCCTCAGTAGTTCTAAGGAGACACCAATTCATGCTCTTGTTGCTGAAATCCTATGGTCTCTTGTTACAGATTTCATATTATCAGGATCAAAACTCTCATGCTAAGGAGTCAAGCTCTGCTGACATTTGGCTTTCATACCCAAGTCTCTTGCTTGATTCCATAACACTGTTTTTCTGAGAACCGTGGTGGGAGATGAACAGCCCATCTTTGCCACTTTGTTCAGCTGACAAATGAGAATTGCTGATGAATAATTCCAGGAGAATTGCAGCAAAATAAATGTTAAGCTTGGTGTTGGGATCTTCTTGTTTTTGGAAATATCACAAACTTGAGAAGATGCAATTCCCATCAAGGAAAACCCGCCTAGTCAGTTTTAGTTCAGTTAATTACAGGT
This sequence comes from Pycnonotus jocosus, assembly GCA_013400435.1. Classification (NCBI taxonomy): domain Eukaryota; kingdom Metazoa; phylum Chordata; class Aves; order Passeriformes; family Pycnonotidae; genus Pycnonotus; species Pycnonotus jocosus. The sequence continues at coordinate 201,070 of VWYP01011684.1, forward strand.
GTTTCACAGATTTAATGCCAGCTTGGGAAGTGGGATTTGATAGACTGAGAGAGTTCAGCTTGAGTTTTGTGTACAGTTCCTGATGTCATTGTTTGTGGCTTTTTTATTTGTTTTGAGGGTTTTTTATTTATTTTGATGTAAAGACTTACAGAATATGAAAAATGCATTTTTTGAAAGGGCATATGACTATTTTGGTATTTCTTTGGTATCACCAGTTTCTTCAAGAGTTCTTTCTCCTTTTATATAAATCACTTGGTGCACTTTGTGGTGTCTTCAGCATTAAGCAGAATTTTTACATTATTTTTGCTCAACGAGAGACCGAGATAGATAAGTTTAAATCAAGCATGTTGTAATGATTGGTTTTAAACAAAAAGAGGATTGAAAAGATTGTCAATCAGCATTTTCAAATGTTATCAACAGACAGTTTTTTAAATGTACGTGTTAAATAAATATAGCATTCAGGCAAAATCTTCAGCTTCAAGCATTTCCAGAAGGAAATTATGTTGGTTTAAAATAGCCATGCATGGACATGTAGTAAAGCATTTTTACAAGTTAATAATAACCAGGAATGTGATGAGGAGTGGACCTAAGCCAAACCGCGAATGAGTTCTCCATTCATTACTGTGGAGCAATGATAAATAGCTTCTTCAACTTCACCCTGTCTTATACTATGTGTGCAACATACAGAAATGTATATTATATACATTAGATATTGTATATTCCCTCTGCTTATTCTTTTCTCCTCTGAGGTTTCCTGCCTTTATTGCTTCCAGTGTTTCAGTAGCTGTTTTCTGGCCCTGTTAATACAAGTGTTGGTTACAGTTTTAAGCTGCAGTGTGAATCAGGCCTGAGTTGTGTAATGCAGAAGAGCTATATTTTATACGTGTTTTCTCACATTGGACCTTATTATCATGCTTTGAAAAAATTTACATCTGGTAGAGTCTTTTGCATTAGACACCCACTGTCATTGTGAATATTCATGACCTCTGTTTCCCTTTTTGCCTTGATCCTTTTTCCAATATAAAAAGAGGATCAGCAATATCTCAGTTATTGGTCCATGGGTAGGTTTAGCTAAGGCCTGTGTTCTAACCTTTTAAACTAATAATATGCCCAAAGTGATTTTTTTTTTTGGCTTAAACATTTATTTGAGAGCATGAATGAAATATGAATATATAAAAATGAATGCCAATATTCAGATTTGGTGTTTTCCTGTCCAGTATCTTCTGTTACATCACTGAAATTGATGATCATTCACTGACACCGTGTCTGTCTGTGATAAATCTCTTTATCTAAATACAAGTTTAAATCTCTCAGTGTATTTACACCTCCAGCAGCTAAAATGTTTGCAGGCAACTGCTGCAGAGAGTTAATGTGCAGGATAAAAGTTACTCATGAATATGCTAATACTAATGAAATTTGGATACTTTTGTATTCATATGGAAAATTATGCATAAAAATTAACTTTGTCTTATATTTGCTGCTCTTCTGTTCATTTTCTGTATGAAATAAGAGGAAAAGTGGAAAGGTGAGGTGAGGAAAACAGGAGACATCTTTTCTTTGCTCACAATAGAATAGGAGTAATGATCCATTTCCTGATGCCTAAATTTTTGCTCTGGACAGAACAAGAAAACTTTATTAAATTTAAACCTAAGCAAACAATGGAATAATAATGAAACCTACAAAATTGATACTGTTTACAGAAAATATGTTTGCTTCATTATATTCTAGGTTTTTCTTGCAAATTTGTCAACATTAATACAATTTTATACAGCATTTCATGTCCAGGGCAGCTGAGGAAAGTCTTTATTTCTATGGGAGAGATGTGTCTGTGTGCCTGTGCTGCAAAGAGTCTGTACCTTTGTAGTTTCTGTCTGTGGAATGGTTTACACAGCCACCATCATGGGGAGCTTTGGGCTTGGAGTTCTCTCAGCTCATTATAATTAGTCCCTTGTGCAAGGCTGTGAAATGAATTTGCTCCTGTTTCCTCTTCAGATTTATATTGTTTCTAACAATCCCACCCTGTGAATTTAAAAGGATGCTGAACTTTAACAAATTAAAAACATCTTTTATTTCTATTCTTCTATGTCTTTTGTGTGCCTCTCTTCCTAGAGACAAGATATTTACATGTTTGTTTTGATATTTATCCTTAGAATAGAGGGAAATGCCCATATTTAATGTGAGTTTAACAGACTTTTTTATTGTAGTATTCCTGTTAGATGAGAATGTTCTTAATCTCAAAGTATTGTTTTGGGATACTTTAGGGACATTTTGTACCTACACATCTTTTTCGAATGATTTTCATTTGGGATTTTGAAAACAGATGCCTCTCTCCTTTCTAAGGAATAAATCTCAATGTATGTGACAGGTTTTGCTTTTTTCTTATTTTATCAATTTCACTTAGAAATATGTAGCTTGGAACACCTTTGGGGTTTTTTAAATTATCAAAATTATTAAAAATAAAAACTTAAATTCAAAAGCTTGTGAGAGTTTTATAACCATTTCAAAGGAGTGTTTTGACCATCAGAAACTCCAGTCACATCTGAAAACTAGGGCCAACAGATGACAAATACTTTTTAGTCAGAACAGCAGCTCTTTCTGGAACACAGTGTGTTTGATTTTAAACTCCAGCCTGGTGACTTGGCTTTTCTTTCAGCAATGCCAGTGCTCCAAATTTACGGTTTTATGTAATTCACTTCTATGCATTGAACCATGTATGTTTAGGGTTTTTCCTCCTCTTCTTTTCCTCTTCTACTGAGGTAAAAAAAGGAAAGCATGTTCTATATATTTATACAGTATAATAATGCATTTAGGTTATTCCATGGAATAGGAATAAAATGCAGGATTCCAAGGATAATAGGGAAATAATTGCTACAATCATTACTTGGTGATGTTGTATATTAGTATAATGAAGACTAATAAATTTTCCTGCTGAAGATTTTCTGATAGCTGGTTATGAATCAAATCCTGCAGAACAGTGATGGAGCACGACAGTAAAATCCTTCAGCTGTGGGTGGAACCTTCTTGCAAGCAGAATCTCATCCTGACTCTGGGGAAGGGGGAAGGGGAAGAGATTTCAGATGGTTAAAACTGATCAGGTTGTAGAACAGCTACCAGGTGAATATATTTGGTAATAAAACAATTGGGAAGGTTTGTTTGGTGTTTACCTACTGGAGTCCCTGTAGAGTCACTGTGGTGATGCATGGCCAAAGGTGCCAGGGTTCCAGACACAGCCAGGGACAGGGATTGACCCTGAACCAGTGCAGACAGGAGCACTGAAGGGACAGCAAGACCATTTGTGGGTTGTGTTGGTAAGGAGGAAATGCAGTAACCATTCACAACAGAACGTGTATTTTCCCCTGCTTCACTGGAAATTGAAGAGGTGTTTTGAAGCCCATGTACATGGGCTCTTCTGGGGAGGGATGAGCAAAAAATAGAAGTGTTTCCACCACTGAAATGCACATTTCTATTAAAAACCAGTTTATACTGATTCATCTGAGTGCACACTGTTCTGCAGAAGAGGCAGGGTCACTTAATTCAGAGTGCTGTGTCATTGCTTATGGAGCTGCTGAAGTAGCCATATTTCCCCCTAGGTGGACATTGTACATTGTAAAGAGAATAATTACAGCGACTGAATTTCAGTGATTGCTTACTGGGGTGTTCAGTCTGTGAAACTGAAGAATAAGAAAAAAAAATTGTATTTTCTGAGAAGTTCTGTATAATGTTCATATGTCAATTGTTAAATCCTTTTAAATGAAAATGCTTGTAAAATACACTTGTGGCATCTTGTGGCATATGTTCAGCAGGAAGATAAATTTTTCTTTTCCACCTGTAGTAAAAAACACTTTAAAGAGTGGACTCTGCTTTGCAATATAAAACAGGGAATAAGAACTAACATTGCCATTTATGCAAGTCTTTCTCCACAGCTCTCAATATATTTTTTGTGTTATTTGTAGAGAGTTTTTTTAGCATTGACTAAATATAATGATTATTCTGCATCTGTACAACAGTTTTTACAAAGATACAACCTTTGTAAATGTATAATTCTGCAAAAACACCAAGAGGTCAAAACATCTCTGCAGCACTGAACAGTGGTGGCCTGCATCAAGATAGTGCAAGTCTCGTAATATTGTGAATATTTACTGAGATGCTGATTGTGCTCTCTGAATTGTCCCCCTGAAGTAACGAGTTACTTCATCTGTACAAGACTAAGAGTGTATAGCACAGGAACCTCAAAAATTCCTATTGATTTCAGTGCCCAGGGGAAAGTTAACAGACTTTGAAGAGATTTTAATTTAGGGAAGTCTTTGGGTAGCGACTGCAACTTCAGAGACAGAAGGCTTGATCAACAGTTCTATTGAATACAGTGGAGGCCTTGAAATTAAATTTGGATCTGTGAATGTTCCTATTTCCTAGAACTCCCAGGCTTGTAAAGTGCTACAGAAATTGCAGGCTGTTAAATGTCAATTTTTTTAAAAAAATTATTTTTAAATATTGAAATCAGAACTTCCAAGTCATTCATAAAATGTAAATGCCCCATCTTTGTGTTCTCACTGCTGTTATTAAGTGTATACAAGACATTCAGTACTGTAAAAGTAAATAAATCTACTTATGGAAATTCTGAACAGAAATGTTTGCCTTTAGGAAGAGTTACAATGAATACATGTGTATTTGCATTGTCTTTTTTTTACATATGTATGCCATCTGTTTCAATGCAAACTCTGTTTGTTTGTTTGTTTATTTTTCTGATCACAGGACTATACCTTGACAATGTACTTCCAGCAGGCATGGAGGGATAAGAGGCTGTCCTATAATGTAATACCTCTAAACCTCACTCTGGACAACAGAGTGGCTGATCAGCTCTGGGTGCCCGATACCTATTTCCTGAATGACAAGAAGTCATTTGTCCATGGGGTCACTGTGAAGAACAGAATGATTCGTTTGCATCCAGATGGAACAGTCCTTTATGGACTCAGGTCAGTAGAACCATTTCTAACTCTTCTGTCTAACTCTTAATTTAAAGCCGTGATTAAAAAGCTAAAAATAAAAACCATTCCTCGCTCTTTTTTTTTTTTTTAATGCTTTTCTTTTATTGCTGTATTCTATATAACTGATGATATTCCAAGGGAAAAAAAAAAAAAAAGATGTGAAAACATCTTAGAATTAAGGATGTATTCTAAATCTAAGGATTTTTTAATGCAATTTTTTGAGATAAACTGCCATTTTTAGTACAGTTCAGAGACTTGTATTAAGAACAGATAAGACTGGAAATATTATTTGAAATACTCATTCTGGATTAAAAACCTGGTTTATAACTGCTTCTTCAAAGGAATTGAAATATGAAATACAAAATGAGGATTAGAGGAAAAAACAGAAAATGTATATGACAGCTGAACTGATAGTTGAACTGATATGTTTTAAAAATATTTTTGATTGAACGTTTAGATTGCTTTATATGCTATCCAGATGAATAAACTTTGTGATTTTCACTGGATGAGGTATGACTTGAAATGTTTTACAGCCTGTTGTTCTATATGACTGTATGGAGAGGGGTGACTGGAAAAATCAACATAAGGGCTTCACTCTTGAGAAGTTCTGAAAACTCGGGAAATTGTCTGTTTAGTGATGTTAACAGGACAAATAATTGCTGAGAAATTGATTTAAAAATAGAGCTGCAAGAGGTGACTGACCATGCCCTGTGGGTAGGTAAGGAAAGCATTGTCTGGGTTAACAGCAGAAAATGGGTAGAGCAGAGCTGGGTATTGAATTTCCCAGTGTGAGTTGTGTCCATTTGTGCTTTCTGTGGGGGCAATTCAGGCTCTGGCACTATGGCTGGGAGCAAGTCTGGAGTTTTTGTGATTGTTCAATGAACCAACAGATCTTTGGTTCCTTGAAATGCAGTTGTAATTTAAAGTGAAATATAAACCAACTACATAACACACATTTATATGAGTGGAGTGAGAGCGAACATAACAATGGTTTTGGTGTAGTTTTCAATTTAAGATTCTGAAACTGTAATCTTTATTATTAGCTTCTAGAATAAATTAGAAATAAATATCAGATTTAATGTCTTCAATAATGATAACTTTTTTTTTTCTATTTGTGGCATTTTTTTATTCTGGCTATTTAACCATCTGTAATAATTTCTATTTTTTAAAAAGATTGGTAAACAGTAAGTAGAGCTCATAAAATATTATCCATAGAAGAATTAAGTTAAAGAAAGCTCTGTTTTCTGCGAGTTTCTTTTTGATGTTCATTTGTTTTTCAAAACTTAAAACCTTTCATGAAATATACTTGTTTAAGGGTTTGAGGGTTTTATTTGTTTCTCTTTTTTTGAGCTGAACAGGTGTTGGCACTGCTTCATTGTTTTGGGTGAAACCTTTCCTCCTTTTCATTCAGCATAAATAGCAGATCAGTTTTAATGTCTTTTATGAGATGCAATAAAGTGAAATGGTATCTATTTTTTACTTAAAGCTGTTTAATGTAATTAGAGGAATCATTATTAATGCTTTGAGCCTTTATTTCCCAGAGTTATTTTCTTCAATACTTGCAATCACAATATGTTATCCAAAATGGTTTTAGAATAGTTCTAAAATAGGAGATTTTTTTTTTTTCTTGTGCACAGCCCAGAGTTACAGGTATTTAGACAGCTTCTTTTCCTAGATAAAAAAATTTCACTTTAGGAAATTATTTTCTAGTATTCTGGTGTACCTAGCAATGTCAGATTTGGGACTATCAACTCTTACATCTCTTTTAAGACTCTCCTTGCTGCATTTCAAGTGTTCTCTTTGCCCTGCGAGCTGGCACAAGATGAATGATGGATGTGAATTCTGACATTGTTGTGCTGCAATGAATGGTAACTGAGGGCAGGATGATTGTCACCCCATACTGCCCAGGCCAGCACTGAGACTGGGGACTGCAATTGCATTCAGTGCTATGGCAGCTGTGCAGCTGGGCAGCACAGAGCTGAGGGACACTCTGGCTCTTGTGAGTTCTGGGGTAGAGGCTTTGGAACATTACAGACTGGTGAGAAAACCCCTTCTTATATGTCCTGATTCCTAACGAACCACAGACAAGTCTTGTGAAATGTGGCATCAATTCCTCCTCCTCACACTCAGCTCAGCAGGTCTCAGAAAGGCTTTCTGGCTAAAATGTCTTTCAGACCCTGGGCTGGATGGGGCAGATGGTAACACAACAGGGTTATGTGAGTGGCCATGTTCTGCCTTTGCCTTCCCTGGACCAAGTGGCAATCAGTGATCTCATTCTAATATTAAGGTTTTAGTTTTACTGCTTTAAGTAGCTTTATCTTTTTCATAACTTAGAGTTATTATTTCAAGTGCCCACAGTACTGATATATTTAATTCTTGCTTATTAGTAATTTCCAAATCTTAAAAATGCCTGTACACTATTATTCTGAAAATCACTCCTGTTGTTGCTGCATTAATTTACTTTACCATATACTTGCAGTCACATATTCCTACTTTGGGATTAATTTTTCCAAATTGACATTCCTTTAAGTATCAGTCTGAATGGTTTTTTTACCTCCCCATGCATCTGTTTATAAACATCATCACAATACACACACATATAAATGTTGCTGTGAATTTGGTTGCATTTACCTTGATTGCTGTTACCAAATTCATTAAACTGCAAATTATCTTCTCAGTATAAACATAACCATCGTTTTCTTTTGTGTCCCTATGGTTGAATTTCTATTTCATACAGCAAGCAGTGATCCCTTAACATTGTTCTCTTTGTTTTTGTGAGCAGAATCCATCCATGGTGTGCATGCCACATCTGATTAGATTTGACATTGGGAGGGTAAATTTCAGGAAGGAAGCAAGAGGCAGTTTTGTGAGCACCTGGATTATGCTGTTTCTGAAAGAGGGGAGAGATGGAGGGGGAATAAGAGAAATGGCTAATAATGAATGGAGACACCCAAATGGTTGGTGTGTTGTTCCCCTAACCTGCCTTCTTCATTGCAACAGGGCATTAGTTAAGAACATAACTAAATTCTTGACCTTTTTTCACAGAGAATATGACATACTGGTTGCTTTTAAGTTAAGAAGGACTTTTGTTTCTGAGGGATAACTGCCAGCTATTTATGCTTTGGGAAAATGTTTTACTTTGTATTTTTTTCATATTCCATCTGTCAAGAAAATTATTCATTACTGCCAAGACCAGGACGTTCAATGGATGATACACTTAAATCACCTAAATGGTAGAAAATTGTAAACATGAGTCTTAAATGAAGAGTCATTACAGGGAAAATTACTATGTTGGAAATTAGGATGACTTGAAAGAGGATATTAGTGATTTGACAACATTAGGAACAGTAAATTTAGACATTCAAATCTAGGATAGCGAATAGTTTACAGTAGGTTGAGTAAAGCTTGAATAAGATATGCAGTCAGAACTGAGGCAAAGATATGGCTTTAACTAAATTTCTCTGTGTTAAAATATCTGGTTTATATAGTACATTTAGCAGAAATGGGTGCTACAGTAGATGAGATTTGTCATTTCTTAGATTTATTTTTGTATATATATATATGTATATATATAAATTCCCCTGACTTTTGACACCAAACCTGTTCTAAAATGTGGATGGAAAGTTCAGCTGTTCAGAACTTTCTTCTGTGTAAGCCTGGGGAAGTATCACTTCTCTGATTTTTGCAGCCTCTGAAAGCACCAAGTTTTTGGAATTTTTTTCCAGGGATGGGAATGCAAGATTTGAGAATGGTGACAAGTAAGATCCTTCTATTTGCCAATTTAGAATCACTGCTTTTTGTGTAACTACATTATGGTGTCTTTCTGGAACTTGCCTCTTTGCTGGTAGACACTCCTGCCATACCATGTGTCAGAGTAAGGAGGGAAAATTAGTTTGAAATACAAGGATTAAATATAGCTGAAGAAGTGGCTGAAGATCAAAATGTTTTGTGTGGTTTTGCACCATTACGAGGCTGTTTACAGAGATAGTGACTCTTGCATACACTTCTCCCATCATTCCTCACATGAGAGCTGTGTGACAGTGGGTAGAGAACTGATAATTACATGACCAAGAGCATTGTGTGCTTTTGTATCCCTTCAGTAGAGTGGGTTTATGCTTTTTGTAAATGAAGTTTGTGGGTGTTTTCTACAGAAAAATAGAATATATGCAGAACTCCAGATACGAGCATCTTCTGTGAGGTAATGACATTCCCATCTTTTTTAACCAAAAGGAAAACAAAAGGAAGCAGAACAGAGGAAGTTTTTTTCAGAAATTAAAGACTTTTCCCATTTGAAAGCCCAGTTTTACTTGCCAAGATTCATCTAATGCATTACCAACTATGAGCCTCCAACTCAGCCAGCCATAATTCCTATTTGACTGATGGAACACAGTAATCTCCCATAAATGAGAGAATTATGTGTATGATGGCCTTGCTTTGTTCCCTCTTTCCTGCTCCCAGCATTGAGTCAGATGAATCCCAAGCAGTCCTGCATGACTGTATTTTGTGTTGTCTCAGCTGTGCCTTCTGCTGTCTGCTCACTCAGTTTCAGCTGCTTGGAAATTTTCAATTCTGCAAGTAAAATCATTTCTCCCACATTTTGCTTGGTAAAACAGGATTTTGGGGTGTTTTTGTTGCATTATTAGGCTTGTTCAGCAGTTTAACTCCTCACAGGCAGCTTGTTGTCTATGAAATCTGATGGACAGTTTTAAAAGGAATTGCTTTGCAAATATCTTTAGTTCTCAGACCATATTCTTTGAGAGGTGAATTGTTCACACCAGGTACCCTTCAGTAAAGCATATGATCTTTATTTTGCTTGTTTTTTCTTTTTTTTGGTTTGGTTGGTTTGGGATTTTTGGGGGGTGAGGGGGTGGGGAGCAGAGGGTGTTTGGTTTTTGGGGGGATTTTTTGTTTGCTTTGGTTTGGGGGTTTTGGGGAGGGGTTTTTTTTTTGCGGGGGGAGAAGGTTGGGGGTTTTGTTTTGTTTTTTTGGGTTTGGATTTTTTTTTTCTGGTAGGGCTTAATTTTAATTAAATCCTCCTTAATTTGGAGGCTAAGCTCCATTTTTCAGTTTTAAAATCATACAATCATTTGTACCAGCTGAGACTCTGGAAGTGTTCAAGGCCAGGTGTGAGGGGGCTCGAGCAACCTGGTGGGAGGTGTCCCAGCCCATGGCAGGGGTTTATAACTGGGGGGTCCTTAAGATCCATTTTAACTCCTTGAAGTTTTGTGATTCTGTGAATTAAAATTAAATCTTTGGACTGCCTGCAATATTTCAAATATCCTTGTTATTCCAAATTATCTTCTCTAAGAAAGCAAAAGGCCTATCCTACCTTTTTGCTCCAATATTATATTTCCAGAAGCTGGACAGAAGGTGTTTAAGCACTTTTAACACACATTCAGTTAAGCAAAAGATTTTCTCAAAATCTTTCTCACTTTGGTGATTTCAGAAGAGATAAGAAGAACCTGGAATTCTTTTCAGGGGGGAAAATATTTTGGATGCCCTATTCTTCATTGTGATACCTGTCAAGGGGGCAGGTCTTTCTGCTTCCATCACATTCATGGTCCTCATCTCTCTTATTGTGCAGCCCTTCAGGCCAACTGGGGCCTTGTCCAGCCTCAGGGATGAAGAGGAAATAAACATTATAATGTGGTACCCTGCAGCATAAATAGCATCAATAGCGTCTCAGAGTAGTGTTGCCATTTGTTAAAATAAATAAGTAAATATTACGCATATATTTTATTGGGATGTCTGAAGTGTCAGAAGCTTTCTGTTCTCCAATTAAAAATACAAGTTTTCTTAATTTTTGATATATAGGCATTGCAAAGAGGAAGTAAAAAGTCATTTTTATAAGGCTTGTTTGAACATGAGAATATTAATCTGTGAGGAAGCGTTTCCATTGTGTTAAGTGGGTATTTTTTTTTGTGCTGGTGCTCACACCTATGGATGCAATTACTGACTTCTCCCTTGCCAACACTTGCCAAAGCTAATTTGCAGTCTGACATGCAGTTGTTTACTCTTGCACAAGAAATGAGGTGAATTCAATTTCTGTGTCCAGCTTTTCAAGGCTGTTAGAATAGACAGATGTGTAAAAACACTTAAATCTTGTATGCAGGTGGTCAAAGCAAGAACTTTTTGTAAACTTGCAGAAATAAACGCAAATATAGTAAAACATCATTTCAGACTGAAGTCATGCAACTGTTGCAAAGACCTGAAAGAACTGAATACTGTACAATTATATAGAACTTCAAGTACAAAGAATTTCTTCATTACCAAGGAAGCATTACCACCCCAATCTCATTATTTGGAAATCCTGGGGCAGGACAAGTCTGATCGTGGCCCTTTTCTTGCACAGTCAATATAGATCCAGCATAAGAAAAGGAACTTCAATCCCAGTGTGAATCCCAAGTGAATTAATTGTTGTTTTAAGTAAACAAGGTATCAGCTCTGGCCCAAAGTGTGGCCCAGGTGCTGTTTTCCTTTCTCATGCAAATAGTTCTTTTGTAGGTTCCAAAGAATAAAGCAGAGAAATGCAATTACTGCTATTTCTAATACCAGTGTTTCTGTGAACTGAAGATTTTGAAACAAATCATCCAGCTTCTCTGCTCAGTTATTCCAGTTGGTAAATTGGAACATTAAACCTCCCTTCTCACAGGGGTGTTGTGAAGATTAATTAATTAGTTTGTAAAGTGCTTTGATCCCATAAAACACTACATAAGTGCCAAGCATGATAATGAAGAATTATAAAATGCCAGCCCTCATGTGCACCTTGGGATGGTCAGGTTATAGATACAAACCTGCTTTATTTTCTCAGAATTACATTGTTCCACTTTTCCTACATAGCAGCCCATTCACAAAATGAGGCAGTTTAAGGAAAGATGCAATTTTGGGGAAAAAAAAGAGGAGATGATTGACTCTCATAAATATCTCTTTTCAATTAAGGACTCAGATTATTTTGCATTTTTCTGTGGGATATGGCGTCTTTTCACCATTCATCCTCAGCAGGAGGGAGAGTAGCTGTGTTTTAAATATCTCCCCTATCTGAAAAAAAACAAAAATATCTTTCTATTTCAATCCCTTTATTAGATTTTAAGAACAGGGTAAGTATTCTGATAGGTCTTTTGCTTTTATTTTTTTATGAAGTAGCTGTTAAGTCATTAGTATGTGAATAATTAATTCAATTAAGCTTAATAAAAACAAAAAAAAAGCTTTAAGTCACAGGAATCCTTTCCATTAAAAGCCCTATTATCCAAAATTATTACATTGCAATGAAGTGAAAAAAATTCAGACTTTTATTGCCTAGCAGATAGACTGTGGCATTTAGTCTTTATTAGTAAGAAAAACTCAATCAGCTACAGAACCGTGAAATACTTTAAGTTGCTCCAAGGGTATTGCATATTCCAAAAACAAATAGAGGTCATCAAACATTTAATATTAAATGAAAATGTAATAATTTATATCATTTACAATTGCAGCAATCTATCATTTCTCTTCTGCAGTGTCTTTGATCATATGATTTGAGCTGGTAGTTGTTCATCCTGAGAAGGGAGATTTTCCACTTGGAAGGAAATCATAAAATCTCAGAATGCTCTGATCAAGACTCAGCTAATGGGATAGATGCTAAATGTGTGTCTACAAACACATACTTGAATATATGATAGATATTTGGTAAATAAATGCAGTATATTTGTATATGTATAAATTCTGCTTGCACATATTGGGGTTTTTTTACTAAAACTGGTAAAATCTGAGGTGGATCTCAGAAGTGGGAGCAGGGTTGGGGTCCTTGCATGTGTAAGAAAAATAAAAGTTTGGACACTGTAAAATTAATAATACTTGTGGGTCACACATAATCACTTTCTAGTTGGTGTGATTTTACAGATGAAGTTTTTCTTTCACACTTTTAATGTAAGACATTGTAGAATACTATTTGTGAATGAAAGAATCTTGGATTTTTTCCTTACCAGATGTCTTATCTGAAGGTATAAGTACTTGGATTTAGTTTTTATTCTAGTTAAATNGTTTTTCTTTCACACTTTTAATGTAAGACATTGTAGAATACTATTTATTGAATGAAAGAATATTGGATTTTTTTCGTTACCAGATGTCTTATACTTGAATTTAGTTTTTATTCTAGTTAAATATCAATTTTTGGTGATTTTTTTTCCCCAAAAAACCATTTCCTTTATGCTTTGATGCATTTTCTGGGAAGATAATTGCTGATTTGTTCACCAGTGTTTTATCTTACTTTGTTATTAAACTTTGCAGAGTGGTAAAATGTTTTCTGAGAGATAAGAATTACGTAAACTCCTCAAGTGTGAGGGGTTTGTTGGGTTTTTTTTTGCTTGCATCTCCTGGGTCTATTTCTTTATTTCTCTGAAAATTGAAATTTCTTGTGGTCTTCAATGTGCAAAGCAATTGAAGAGAGCTTTTCTTGGAACAGTTTCATTCCTGCCTAGAAGGAAAGAAACCAGGATAAGTTATAAGAAATTCTGGAGGTTTGTGCTTCCAGGTAAGTTCTCCACACTCAGGATGTGTGTAAGCCTCTGCAGAAGAGCACTTTAAAGCTGTGCCTATCAGTGGTTTTTAGACTGTAATGCAGATATTTCTGCTTACTGTTCAGTGATTAGAATTTTTTTTCTTCTAAATTTGTTGTTAAGATCATATTTTTGTTCCTACTGCTTTTTTCCCTTTCTGAATAGTCATTCCTAGAACATTTAACTGCATCTGGTAGTCTAGAACTATCTGAGAAGTGAGAGAATAGAAAATGTTTGGAAAACTCTTTTTTAAAACCCACATGAACGTGCCATCTGTAGGAGCAGATGGCAAGAATGTCTCAGGGCCAGGAGGAGACTGTGAGATCAAGTCACAAGGAAAGAACTACATGAGGCATGTTCCTCGTGTCAGAACAAAAAGGAGCTCAGCAATCCCCTCCCTGACGTGACCTGGAGACTGTTCCCCAGAAAGTGCAATTCCAGCAGCAGAAGGTGTTTCAAGGTGGTGAAATCAATACACTGAGGATCCCCAGGGTTTGTATTCTGTGGACATGAGCTTTTCTGGCAGTTGTTCAAAAACAAGCAAACCTTCAGGACCCTAAATTATTCTCACATATGGGCTGTAAGTCCACACTCAGCTTTGCACAGGGAGGGTTCACCAGGGTGCCTTATCCTGCTCAGCTTCTGAATTGTGAGGTCACTGTTTTCTCCATCTTCATGTGATACAGTGTGTCATTTTTGAGAACACCTTTTTGAAAATCCTGCAGTAATTGCAGAATATCAAATACACATGACATCCTCCAACAGCTTAGCATAACTTTTTTTATGGTGGCTGCTGCTGATACATCTGCACATCTTTGAAACCCCTCCAGGGATGGTGACTCCACCTCTTTAGGGCAGCCTGTTACCATGCTTAACAGCTCTTACAGTAAAGAAGTTTTTCTTAATAAGCAATCTACACCTCTCCTAGTTCAGCCTGAGGCTGTTTACTGTTGCCCTTTTCTTGTTAGTTGGTAGAAGAGAATGACCCTCACCTGGCTGCAATATCCAGGTGAGTGCCAGGGAGTTGTAGAGAGTGATGGGTGTCCACTGAGGCTCCTTTTCTCCAGGCTGAGCCCCCCAGGTCCCTCAGGTGCTGCCTGTAATTCACAGGCTCCAAACCCTGTCCCAGCTCCATTGACTTCTCTGGACTTGCTCCAAGACCTCTTTTTCTGCAAGGCAGGGAGGGGCCCAGGGCTGAGCCCTGCAGTTGTGCCAGTCATCCCACTCTGTTTCCACAATGGCAAATCCATCATCATTTTTCTGCCGCACAATGACCCCCTGCTCCTTGTGTGTGTTGCCCGAAAAAATATTTATAGCTTATGGGTTTGTTATCATTCACTGACAGGGATCTGTCTCAGGACTGTTTATTAAAATTCTGACATTTTGAAGTATTTGCTCCAAAAATTTATCTTGAAAAGTGAAAGGCATATGAAAGCTTATGACCTTTTAATGTGGAAAAATCTCCTTTTTCCAAAGCCCTTTGCAGGGTTGTAAAGCCACTGGGGATTATAAAGCTAACATTTGTTTTCACATAAAAAAGTAGTGATAGACCTTAACAATCTCTGCAAGACTAAGATATCTTTACGGTAGAAGGTGTTGCATTGCCAGCTTGTTTTCCTATTTAAAGTGGTAATGGAAAATTTATTCAATATAAATTGAAAAATGTTAGAATTCTCTTCAATGTTAGAATGGAGGAAAACAAGGGATGTGTTGGGGAAACACTTTGAATCTCAGTTTAATTTGCATTAAGGGAAACTGGAACAGTAGGGTTAAGACCAAGTAGTCTAGCATTATTTGGCTGGCTTCTCTCTTAGGGGTCCTAACTTTTTAACCTACTTCAGTGTGTTTTTTTCTGTCAATCCAGAACCTATCCCCATTTGGAGATACCTGGGTAAGCATCAGAAATGTTGGAGCTAGAAGGAAAATGTTCTTTATCACAACGTTGACATCCACAAATTCTGTCCTCTCTTTTTGTCCTTTGCTATTGTGACTTTCTGTGTTGTGCAGGTTTTTACAGCATTTGTTACTGGTAGAAATGCTAGTGAAAATCAGCTAGCAGCAATAGATCTTTGTGTAGCTTTGGGGGTTTTTAACTTAAAAACAAGATGTGCAAAAACCAAAACAAAACAGGAGTGATGGTCTTGTACCTTAACAAGACAATATGGCTGAAACACTCAGAGCAAAATCTGGAATGCTTCTGCTGATGTGGGAAACCAAGAAAACATTAATTTACTGTGATCATAAAGCTTGCTCCAGTCTACCTCACAGATATTTTTACCAAAATATTACAAATTTCAGGCAATGAAAAAAAAAAAACTACTTGGAAAGAACTTAGAAATCCCTTGAGCTCAGATGACTGCAGGGCATTTGTTTGTGGTCAGCTGAGGAGGTAAATTATTGTTAGACCCTGCTGATAAGCTCTATCCTTTCAGGGAGATATCATCACCTGTGTTTTCATTGCATCAGTCACTCTCTAGAAGATGGCTCTTGTCTTTTCCCTTTGGTTCTCTCTGTAAAAAGCAGAGATGACCATCAGTGCATGAGATGGAAAAGAAGACAAAGGCAAGGAGGCAAATACTGAATATTCATCCCTCTCTCCTTCTATTTTTTATTACACACAACAGCAGCTTATTTCATAGTTGCATCTCAGGGTATTCTTGGCAAACAACTAGAAGTGAAGCCCTGTGCATCTTTAAACACCAGTCTGTGGGCTGCTTCTACAAGGGGGTCTCCAAAGCACACACAATGGGAATGTATCACAAATATTGCATTATGCTTATCCTGAAATGCCTTTGAATATTGTTTCACAGCATTAGTGTTGCTGGAGAAATGGCACATACAACAGAGAGGAGATGGCTTTTGTTGCTGTTGGATTTTTAAAGAGGTGGTAGAGGAGCTATAAGAAAGATATGCCATTAGTCATTTTCATGTAGCTTTGCTATGCCTTCCAGAAATGCATTCAAGAGCTGCAATATTTATCTGAAAAAGAATTTTCTAAGGACACTGCTGTGTATTAAAGAAACATCCATCCCTTCTCCCAAACAAACAAAGTAGTTTATTTATTTGGGAAAAAAAAAAAAAGAAATATTGAAGATATATTCAAGATTACTTTTTCATAGCTTTCTCTCTTCATCTTCTAATGCAAGGTGGCTTTCTGTTATAAAGAAGTCACAGCATAATTTCAAGTAAATAATTTGCCCATTATTGAAACTGAAGGATATGGATAAAATGTTGAATGCTGCTGTTCAGGAAGGTGTTCTTATTTTGCAGTTAAATATGTCTGTAATAACACAAATGCAAGGGAAAAAAAAAAAAAAAACCAAAACCAAAAACAAACCAGCCTGGCTTAATGGTCCTAGAGTAATTTCCAGTAATTTTGCTCATTAGTTTAGACAGGGATGAGCAAGTGAAAAGTTTTATTCCTCACAGATATTTGGTGTTAAACACCTATAACCAGCTCTGGAAAACATGATGTTCAAAGTGCTTTTTAAAAGATATTGACAGGCCAGGCCTAATGTGACAATCCATTGCCTTCCCTTCTGAAAGTGTGATGCCAGTCAGGAGAACAGGAGGTCAGCTCCGCATCAGGGGATTTGTCTACTAAAAAAAAAAAAAAATTAGTGAAGATGTTTTGTGCCCAGGAAGATGGAGAGTTTCCATTTAGGTACACAAGTCCCTCCCAATCTTGGTACAAAGGGTCAGTGTTAGCAAAAACATTCCCCTTCTATTCTTGAGTAGAGCTTTTGTGTTATTTTCAATATTGAGTAGTAATGAAAATACTACTACCCTACCCCTCCCCCTGTCCCCAATTTTTTAATTAATCAAACATAGTCTTAGCATTGACCAAGTTTTCCTGCTTTCTTATGATTGTTTTGAAAATGAATTATGCTCTCCCCTCCTGGCTTTCCTTAGTTTTACTATTCTACCTCATCACTGTACTCATCCATGCTTTCTCTTTTGCAATTTCTAATGTAAAATCTCTCCAAGCTCTAAAATTTTGGAAAAGCAGGGTGTTTTTGTAGTCAGATTTTCATTGAATTACAGACCTTTATTATCCTGAGTCATTGTTTTCCACTAAAATTTAGCATGTGCTGTATTTTTTTATCTTTATTGTAAAAGAGGTAGGGAGGGAGGAGGGTTGCCTTGGATTAATAGCACGGGATTGTCAGTGTATTTGATGTCATGCTTCTGCTTACCAACTACTCCTTCAGAAGGCATAGTTTTCATCCAAATCCCATGGGACCATTTTTAGAGTATTGTTTTGGAGCCACTGTGACAGCTTCAGTAAATGTGAATTTTAATTTATTTGTCTAATGAAGATGAGGATCTTGGCTAATGACTGCATAGTCATAAGTGATGATGCTTTTCCTCCTACTCCCTCATTGCTTAGAGCATAGATTAATTGTGCAGATGGTAGTGGCTTAGCTGTGTGATAGTTCCCTTTCCATCTCCTCCTCTCGTGGCATTTACACTGTGCAAAGAGGGTGTATTGCCATCTTGTTATTTATGAGGGGTTTGTGATTCATCACCTGCCTTTTAAATCCAATACTATGATCACAGCTTGTTGCTAAGAGGCAGAATTTGCACGTGCACTTTCTTCTTTCAAGTACACCTGTGCCAAGCTTTGCCTGAAACCTTCAAGCAAATCACAGCCAGGAGCACTGAATTTTCATCTTCATTGCTACTAACAGCATGTGAAATTTGCAGTGCCAGGTTTATGTGGGTAACTGTAAGTCATTCCTTATGTGTTCAAGAGATTCTCAGACTTTTCAGTCTGTAAACTTGCCAGAATTTACATCCGGATTTACAGGTATTGAAGTTTCACTATAAGCATTTCTTTTTTGGTAACTAGAATTTGAGTGTAATTTCTATATGACAGATAAAAAATAAATACTTCTACTGCTTTATTGTTTTGCTTTTCTTTTCTGCTCATGCATTTATTTTTATGGTTTTCGAGAAGCAACAGGAGTCATTTAGACACAACTAAGGAAGACAATTCCTTAAAATTTTATTTCTTTGATTTCAGCTGTCTTCCATGGCCATTCTGCTCCCCAGATTTTCTAGTATTGCTTCTTTCACGTGATAGTATTGACATTTCTGTGTTCAAACATTTTCTAGGTTTGTTCTCCAAAGAAGTCACAGATTTGATTTCTTTTCCTTAAAATTTGAAGGCTTGTTTTCTTTTAAATGTCACTGTTGTGTTCCTGGTCATTATTTGCAAATACAAGGTCAATTTGGTTTGGTTTATTTTGTTTTTTGTTTGTTTAGGAAAAATCCTGTGCTGCAGGTGCAATCAAAGGAAGTTCATGGTTATTTTTTAAAAGCTGCAGTTCTTTCCCTAGCAATGAGAGTTCTACCACAGTGTATCCTTAGCAAGTGCATATTTATTGTTCCTGGCCACACAGGGATGAATACCCCTTGACTTGAAGCTGCATACAGGGGCCAGGGGATGGTGAGCCTTGGGGAGTGACAGAGAGAAGTGATGCTGAGAGAGAGGGACTGTGGCTGGCATGTGTCAAGGTTTCCAGAATATAAACAGTCAGAAATATGAATGAAAAAGTGACCTAAAAAGCAGAAGGAACCTGAAAGGAGCCTGGTTTTCCTCCATATGGAGTTGTAGACTTGACCCAGAGCATGGTTGCTGTTGCCTAACACAGAAAATGCAAAGGCTTTGCATAATGGGCAGTTTGCTCTCTGAGTGAGATGCTGGTATTCTGAGTTTAGGAGTATCTCTGCTATTCCAAGAACAGAGAAATTATTAATACCCTTTTAAGGCACTGCAGTCATGTTTGAATCTGTTGATAGAAGATGACTTGGAGTAAATGAAAAGCTGAGACAGATCCACTGCACCACTAACAAACTCCTAATGCTTTCAGCATCAAAAATTTGAGATGGTTACTGTTGAAAATTCTGAAGAGTGGAGCCATTTGAGCAAGCTGGTTATTGCCTCAGTTTCTGTGTCTCTGAAATGTGGATCACAATATAAACAGACTCCCATCTAAATTCCAGTGAATGGTTTCTGTAATGCAGTGCTGATGTTCATGTGATTTCTCTTTTATCAGCTTGAAGGGGCAGCAGGAGAAAAACATTTAATCTTAACAGGAGAGTTATTAAACTGCTGCCATTGTTCACTAAATTTCTGGTCTATGGTTAGAAATGAGATTTACCACCTGAGAGAGATTTTGCAGAGTCACTGGCTATAGCATTAGGTTAAATGAGCATAGGTAATGCATGACAGTAGTGATGAATTCTGGTCAGTGCTTGAAATATCTGAAAGTAAATTTGTATCAAAAATACTGATATGTTGTGACAATTAAAAAAAATCCCGAATGAACCAAACAAAACCCAAACAGATGGATATTTCTCCTAACACAGTATTTAACTACATACTTGAGAACACGTACTGGGAAAAGAGAAATGCTGAACTGGCTTATAGAGAATTGTCTTACACATTTAAAACATGGCACAGATAATTTTCATGAATCATCCCATGCTTGTCTCCTGAGAAACCTGCTCACCCATAAAAGTGTGGCCATTTTGTTACACAGCATCCCCTCCTTCTGACCTCATATTGCAGCCAGCACCAACTTGAAGTCCCCATCCCTGCTAAGACTTTGCTGTTGAGTAGTTATTTTTAAAAAGCTCTTGCAGCATATTTCCCACGAGCACTCTGCCTCATGGTGGTTTTGTTACTGTGCTGATGTTATCCTTGTACATTAAAAAAATTAAAAGTTCTTCTGGCCAGGTGGACAGTGAAAGCTACCATGACTTTTTGCCATGGTGAGTGATAGCAGTGTTGACGTGTACATGATTCTGTGGTTCTGCAGATCTGCTGGAGGGCTGTGGTGGATGCCCATTGCTCACAGGGCTCAGGAGTAGGTGGGATTGTGTAGGAGGGGACACAGCAGCTCCAATCTCCTTGCTGTGCCTGAGGGATGGCTCTGGAACCTGCTGTGCCAGTGGTGCTTTTGCTTTATTGCCAGTGTTTGCAGTCACCTCAAAGCACCTGGGCATTTAATCAAGTAAATGCTTCCCAAGGCTCTGAATTTGATTTACTGAGTTGCAGCGTGTGTTGTCCTATTGTTGATGTATAAAAGACTTTTAAGTAAAGCATATGAGTAATTTCAGAGATTGGTTGGAAAAAAAAAGAAAGAAAGAAAAAGTGCACTTTCTACAGCAAAATGATCACTTTAAAATTTCCCTGAATTGAAGGAATGGGTCCCAGACAGGTCTGGTATATCTGAGATAAACATTTAATTTCTCATCAAATGTATGTTTGCTGTGTTGGGTAGGACTGACGTTTTCCAGCTGACTTTTCGTCTGCCTCAAATGTGAACTAGTTTTAAACTGTTTCTTGGAGAAAAGGAGGTTCATGTATAGATGAGGTAATAAAAGAAGAAATGGGGGAGATGTTTCCTAAATTAAATTATAAATGTACATGATACAAAGAAATCCTTCTTATGTAGCCCATGTATTGATTCAACTTTCAGGGCAGTGTGAAGCATTAAAATGCAGTTCTGGCTGCACAGAATGTTAAAAGTGATCCCCACTGTCTGCATAAGTCTATGGGCAGCAGAGACCTGATTAAACCCTGATTAGAATCAGTTGAACTCGGACTCTTTGAGGGTGTCAAAGAGAGCATGAGTTCAAGTGATTCTAATCTGACTCAGGTCACACCCTCCCTGCTAATGGGATTGTGAACAGTGTCATCCTAGGCTGTCTGGCAGGTCAGAGTCGTGGATCTTCCAACTCTAATGGCTTTGTTGATCATAAATGCAAATAACTTTGATTGCAGAAACTGATGGATCTTACTAGCTTTAGAATGGAAGAGAAGGGACCGTGGTGAGATTTCTGAAGTTTGTCTTAAGGGAATACAGATTGAATTTCTTAAAAAGCATATTTTGCATGAAAATATGATAATGAAGAGGAAACTCCTTTTTTTTCGGGGGGGGGGGTGTTATTTGCAGTGTGTGGATTAGAGCTTGGCCACTGAGATCTACTTACTGACAATTTTCAAAGGTTTTATTTCATAAACAGGAGAGGACCAACTGAAGACTCCCTACCCTACAGATTTTCTATTTAGATTTCCCGCGTTCAGTGTGTTCTGCAGCTTATCAAGCTTTCAGTTTTTGCCAATATGATGCAACTGATATGTCAGAAGCCTTTTGGGTGGTTTTCCTGTTTCTGTTTGGAACAAAGTTACGAATGTTCTGAAATTAAGATGAGGAAGAGAAAGGTCGTGACTGAGCATCCTAATTTTGGCACAAGAGGAGATGTAGCCCTTGGGGATTGGATTCCAGAAGGATGGCTGGAGTTAACTGAGACGCCTGTTAATTTTAGTCATTAGATTTGACTCATTGTTATGCTTCTCTCACACATCCAATAAACTCTTAGCTGAAGCTGAGTTGAATTGATGGAGGCACTGATTTTGAAATGTTCAAGAAGAGCATGGCTTCCCATTTTCAAAATAATATTCCTGCTGCTTCAATAATGTATTAAAGCAATAAGAGTATCTGGTGTCCCAAATGGATCAGGTATGAAATGGGCAATACAAGCCTAAAAAATAGATGAGGAGAGTGCTGAGGCCAGGCTTGACATCTGGAATGTGATAGAAGGCAATTCTAAGTAATTTATTTTTTCATTGGCAAAATAAAAAAGAATTGTACTGGTTTGGGCATGTCAGTGGACCTATCTGTCAGAAGAGAGAAAAGAGGAAGTAGGATCAGAAACAGCTGCAAAATGGGTTTTCCCCACAGATCTCCACTTGCAGATTAGCCTGAGCAGTAAAAACAGCAATGTTTAAGAATAAAATGTGCAGAACAAGCTTGTTCATACTTTGCCCATGTCAGACCTATCCTAAAGCATTTATTTGAATAAGAAGGATCTTCCCAACTCACCATTATGGCATTTTATATAAAAAATTATCTGTAGGTGTTTTGCTTGTCTTATTTTTCCCCCCTCTCTGCAGGAGCCTTACCTAAAGTCATTTGATGATAATAGAAATTTGTAATTTGAAACCTATTCACTGTGAATTAGGCCTAAAAATATCTCCTAAATCCTTATTCATTTCTTCAGTTAAATACTGTTCACATGGGAATGGTCGTTGAGCTGAGGTATGGAAGTACCTGCAAACAGATGATTTGTAACAGCTTAGACAGCCTCAGATCCAGCTGATAATTGAGCAGAAGTCCCACTGACACTCTGGACACACAGGACTCAAGTGAAGGCTGAAGATCTGTAGCTTTATATCCCTAGGTGTTAATTCTTAGTGTGCACACAGGAAGAGGATGATTTACATACATGTCTCTTTCGTCTGAGCTTTATAGGTAATAATTTAATACAAATAATTGAATAAATTGAAGCCATTTTAAAAAATTCTGGTAGTAATTTTAAGTGAATGACTTCTCTTCTATAAATTCAAAATATTGTTCTGGAATACCCACTATCTGTATTTATATTGTCCATGTTTGTCAGATCTTATTTACTCTGTGCAGGATTTGGTGTCCTGCTTGGTATACATGGGCATCTGCTTAGGTAACTTGTAGGATTAAATATAGGAACTGAGCCTTTAATTGATAAATAATACATGTTTTTAAAAATATTAATTAACAGTCTATTCTACAGAATAAATTATGTGATGTCCTAGATATAAGCAAAATTAATCTTCTGGAAATAAAAACATCACTGAAAGAAAATGAGGCAATTCAGGAGCAATTAGCAGCAGAGTTGCTTGTCCTTTTTTGTTTGCTAATACTGCTTCCTATCCACTTACCAGTGCAGTGTCAGCCTTTCTGTAGATCATTGCAAGCAGGTGAGGAGGAGTGGTCAGTTCTAACAAAGTAAAAAAGTGAGAAAAGTAGTTTAAATAGTCTGTAATTAGCCACATTGGACTGAAAGACTTGAATCTTAATTGAGGTTCTGACACTGAAAGTATTCATTCTGTCTTCAAAATCTCTTTATCCTCCCCCTCTGCAGTTTTGTGAGGTGTCAATGTCTGGTGCCTGTCATGTGCTGACCCTTGGATCCACAGGTCTTGTGGTCCTGTACTGGTGCAAGAGGGCACGTGAAGGACCTGTATGGTGCAGCCTTAACATTAACACCACTATCAAAAATGGATTTTATTATACACATATTTTTTGCTTTTTGGTTGAGTTTTTTCCTCATATTCTCGGTATTTAACTACCTGGAGTGCTGTTGACCCATTAAATTTCTCCCTGTTCTAGTGAAAAATGCTCTCATTCCTCAGTGATAAACATGACACTATTCAGTAATCACTGCTCTATGGACATAACAGTTGCTGCAAAAGAACTGTTAAAACCTTCCCCCAAGGACTTATCTGTAACTCCACACTGCATCTTTTAATTCTGTGCCATGTTCCAGGTCATTATGTATTATGTCAGTTGTACCACTCTAATAGCTGGAAATAGGCCCTTGGTGCTGCCATGTAGACACTCCTAAGGGCAGGAATTAAACACAGTTTTAAAAACTGGCCAATGGTCTCTTTGTGTGCAGTGTGTGTGATCTGCTGACATCAGAGCTGGGGGGAAAAAGAATATTTCAGTCCAATTATACTTATTACATTTTTGCAGTCATATGATGGTAAATTTTTGCAATAAAAAGCAAAACCTAAAACCACTGGGGAATAAGATGATAACTGTGTTGACAGCAGTTTTATTGCTTATTTTAACAGCTACAGAAATCAGTAAATCAAATAATGTAAAAAGAATTAGATAAAAACAATGGTAAAAAGTTGGATTCTTAGGAATGAAATTATAGATCAGTGCTAGGTATTAATTGGGGTCTCATGACATTAATATTGTGGTTAGATTCTATTCTCTGTGTTAAATCTAAAAATTGTCTTGGGTGATGCAGTAGTGAGGTACAGTTCAGGAATTATTAGTAATAAAGATTTGTGTAAAATCAAGGATAAAAACTAGATGAGATACTTCCCAGTCAGTGACACCCAATCCTTGTTAGCCTGCTTGGCAGGGATTGAAAATGGTATTTGGCTGCAAAAAAAAAAAAAAAAAAAGGGGGAAAAAAAGGAAAATACAGCTAGCTGCAGGAATAAGCCCTAAAAGTCAGAAAGAGCATTCATCAAGTATGATTAAGGAGCATATGTTATTTATGTTGTCATGTTATGTATGTGTGTGAATGTATTTGTGTTGCTTGTCACTCATGATGAATATGAACACAAAATTGAATTAGTAGTATTTTCTGATATGGCTGCACAGCTGATTGAATTGTTCTGTGTGTTTCAAAGCTATTTTTATTTTCTTCTTTTCAAATCATGCTTTCATATACTTTGAGACCCACCATATATAGGAAGACAGATACTTTTAAGTATTGCAAAACAGAGTTCCCATTTTCCTTTGAGCTGAGTCCTGAAAGATGTAGTTTTTAAAGTATCAAGTCATGAATCTTGCAGTCAAAAAATGGGGCAGGAGAGGGGAGGAAGCTGGTTTCTTCTTGTTTCCTTTTAAAAGCTTTTACACAGCCCCTAGAGATGCTGATCAGGTGAGGATATGCAAACATGCTTGCAATTAGTATTATGTGCATTGACTCTGTAGATGCAAGATAAATGTAGTATGGACAGTCTCATTCTCACTGAAATATCATATCCCTTATGTTGCTTTCTGTTTTGCCAATAACACCAAGATACACATATACACACACACACACATATCTATATATACACATTTTTGTGCATCGCAGAATTTTTTGTTTTAAAAAATGCTGTGGACATCACATCCTGCCCATGCACTTCACCATCCCCATCCCCTTGTTGCCACAGAGGGATGGAGCATTAGGACCTAGTAACTACAAATGATGGTCATTCAATAAAATTAGAAGGCAACTGAGATATTAGTGTCAGTGTGCTAATCTAGCCAATGGTAGTGTCACACATAGCAGACATAAACTCTGAGGGCTGTGCTTCAGATGTTTTGGAGCTTTAAGATCATTTGTGTTAATTTTTTTTTGTGTTCTGCCTTTATTGACAGTTGATATTACAGTGATATTTGAAAAGATGTCAGTAGGGTAAGATTACATATTTGGGTTCATGGGTCTTACTGTGCCCTAAATATCATAAATAAGCTGAAATATTTATTTGCAAAGCTAGAGATATTGATCTTATGACAATAGTCAATTACAAGGATATTTTGGTTATTTTACTGAAAGATTACAGGAGATTTAATCAGCTTGTGCAATAGCAGGACAAAAAAGGGACTGTTTCTCATTCTCTTTTTTCCTTATTGCACTGTTTTAAGCCTCCAAGATGCGTGAGGGGAGAGGGAATGTGGGGACAGAGATTTTGGCTCCATCATTCTGCTTTTGATGAGCTTAGCAACTGCTGGTGCTTCCAGCTCTTGTGGGAAATGTTTTAAAAAGTAAAATTATCTTCTTCAGCTGTTTGATAGTGGCTCACTTCTCAGAGAATGAAAGAGGATGTGTTGCCAGAGGTAAGGAGATGCATTTTACACTTTGTGGCAAGGAGAGAGCACATTACAGCTGCAGTGGGTCAGGCTGCTCAGGATGTGCTTCCCTGGGACACACATCTGTGCCTCTTACCTTGGGAGATCACTTAGCATGCTCTGGTTTTGTAAACTGAATATCTGGTGAATGACAGTTTGGATTGAGACTTATTCAGGGAGTAAGGAATGGGGAACTTCATTCTCTTTGACATCAGAAAAAGCAGAACCAAATTAAAAAAAAAAA